>CAUYLG010024381.1:0-63983 GCA_963573385.1 Cacajao melanocephalus
CATGCACATGAATGTTCATTGCAGCACTGTTTACAACAACAAAGACCTGGAACCAACCCAAATGCCCATTGATGATAGACTGGACAGGGAAAATGTGGCACATATACACCATGGAATACTATGCAGCCATAAAAAATGATGTGTTCATGTCCTTTATAGGGACATGGATGAATCTGGAAACCATCATTCTCAGCAAACTGACACAAGAACAGAAAATCAAACACCGCATGTTCTCAATTATAGGTGGGTGTTCAACAATGAGAACACATGGACATAGGGAGGGGAGCATCACACGCTGGGGTCTGTTGGGGGGGAATAGGGGAGGGACAGTGGGGGGTAGGGAGGTTGGGGAGGGATAACATGGGGAGAAATGCTAGATAAAGGTGACAGGGGGGATGGAGGCAGCAAACCACATTGCCATGTATGCACCTATGCAACAATCCTGCATGTTCTGCACATGTACCCCAGAACCTAAAGTGCAATTATATATATATATATATACACATACATATATGAGAAGTTCTTGGCATGTAGTCAATGCTGACTACCCTGTCTTCCTTCCTTCCTTCCTTCCTTCCTTCCTTCCTTCCTTCCTTCCTTCTTTCTCTTCCTTCCTTCCTTCCTTCCTTCCCTCCCTCCTTCCCTCCCTCCCTCCTCTTTCTTTCTCTCTTTCTTTTCTTTCTTGCTTTCTTTCTCCCTTCTCTTCCTTCTTTCCTTCTTCCTTTCCTTTCTCTCTCTCTCTCTTCCTTCCTTCTTTTTTTTTCAGAGTCTCACTCTGTTACTCAGGCTGGAGTGCAGTGGTACAATCTTGGCTCTCTGCAGCTTCGACCTCCCAGGCTTAGGGGATCCTCCTACCTCAGCCTCTCAAGCAGCTGGGACTACAGGAACATACCACTACATCTGGCTAATTTTGGTATTTTTTGCAGAGATGGGGTTTTGCCATTTTTTCCAGGCTAGTTTCAAATTCCTGGGCTCAAGCAATCCGCCTGCCTTGGCCTCTCAAAGTGCTGGGATTACAAGCAGGAGCCACCACGCCCAGCCCCCAGTTTGTTGTTTTCTGTTCTCTTTTCTTTCCTTCCCATCTCTGCATCCTACAGCCTGTTCCTTATAGCATTGCTTTCCTCCCGACACTGAGATTCACTGAAGCAGGGGAATTCGTTAGGATTCAAAGAGAAATGAAAATGGGAAAGGATATTTAGTAGATAAGACACTGTTCTATTCACAGAGCATTTACTGAGACAAGGGCCTACCATCGAAAAGCATTTTACAGGTTATCTCATTATGAACAAACGTTGACTATCGTTAGGAGATAAGCTGGTTCTCAGGCTGGGCAGGGATCTGCAGAGAAGAACTTGAAACTTGTCCACTGGAGAGCAGTGGTGGAGTGGAGGAGGTGGACGGAGCCTTAGAAAACACCCTGTACCTGGGCGCTCAGTCAATATCTGGTAACCGAGAAGAGGCAGGAGAGGGGTAAGTAAAACAGAGACAGAGGACCCTGAAAGTGAACGCATGAGTCACAGTGCTGTCTGGTGTCTGGATGGCATTTATTCCACCTGGAGACGCAGGCTCCGTATTAAGTGGAGGACCACCCACTGCACCTTCCTGGCCTCCTCTCAGTGCCTGCTCCACTGAGCCTTGAGTGCCCATATTCTGCTTTGCACTCATCATTCTTTGAAGATAATGGACTTTGGCTAAAGAGCCTGCCTCTGTCTGCCTCTCTGAGAAATCCAAATGCCCCTTGCAACATTTTCAAAATGTCACGAGAAAGTCACAAGAGAGTCCTTTTAAGAACCTCTGAGCGGCCAGGCATGGTGGCTCACACTTGTAATTCCAGCACTTTGGGAGGCCAGGACAGGTGGTTCATTTGGGGTCAGGAGTTTGAGACCAGCCTGGCCAACATGGTGAAACCCTGTCTCTACTAAAAATACCAAAAAAATGGTAGGGCGTCAGGGTGGCTGCCTGTAATCCCAGCTACTTGGGAGGCTGAGGCAGGAGAATTGCTTGAGCCTGGGAGGCAGAGGTTGTGGTGAGCCGAGATCGCGCCACTGCACTCCAGCCTGGGCAACAGAGTGAAACTCCTTCTCAATCAATCAATCAATAAAACCACACACAGAAAAAAAAAAAACCCCTGGGATATTAAAAGGGTTGGATTTGCAATAATTTTGCTTACAGAGAAAAACTGCAGGAAGCTAGGTTGTATACAGGAAGGTCTACTTAATTGATCTGTGGAAAAAGTGGTATTTCATTGCTGATTTGTTTTTCTATGGGGGTGGGGTTGGCTTTGCCTGAAGCCAGCTGTCCTCCTCTGACTAGTGACCAGCATTTTCAAGAAAGCTTACCTGGATTGGGAGCCAAAGAGCCATGAGGAGGGGGAGACAGGTGGTAGGAGACACAGCAGGGCCAGCGGTCCTCATCCCACGGGTGTGCCTGCCTCAGCGCTGGAGGACTTTCGTTAAAGTCTCAGAGGACCTCCTCGTGCACAGCCCGTAGGTTGTAAATGCAAGAGAAGTAGGGCCCCAGCTCCCTGCTCCTCAGGTGGGTTCATTCTGGGGAGAGTGTCCCAAGCTGCTTCCCAGAACATTCCCCCAGGACTGTGCCCAGCAGTCCACAGTGAGGTGGCTTCATGACCATACCTTTTGTTGGCCAAGTTCTCGCCTCGGTCTCACTTCTTCACCTACCTCACTCTGTATCCCCCTATATTCTCTACACCCCTAAATAAACCATTTGCACCCAAATGCTTTTAGCTAGGGAACACAAGCTAAGACACACACTAACGCAGTCATGGGGACCTATGTGAAGATTCAATTCTGGGTCTGACGCCCTGGGACATGACAGGTGCAGGAAGGCAGCGTGTGCCGTGAGGAGCGCCAGGCACTGCAGGGGAGCCAAGCCATGATCCCAGCTTTCCTGCTCTTGAGTATGCGGCCCTATGTCCTTTACAGTCCCCTGCTGGGACCTGAGCTCACTGACCACAGACAAATAATGACGACAAAAGCCATGCTGGGGGCGGCTAGACACCTTTGCAGCTGTCCATCACTATATCTGACAGAGATGGGAATAAGAGAGGAAGCCTAGGATAGACAGAGTCTGGGCAGGCATGAAAAACCACTGAAGCGTTTGAGCAGGTCGAGGGGTGATTGGATCCGAACGGTGAAAAGATATCATGGACGATGGAGTAGATGGGTAGAAGGGCCAGCAGGAAGAGGGGAGAGGCACCGCCCACCGAGGAGGCCTCCTAGGGCTTAGACCAGGGAGTCGTGGAGCCGGGAGGGAGAACAATGGGTAGGTCCAAGACACCCCGAAGCAGTCAAATCAAGGAAAGTTGGCGATGACTTGAAGCTGGGGGTGGGCAGAGGGAGATTTCTACACAAGATGACGTCAGGTTTCTGTGTTACAACACATAAAGACCATTAGAAGAAATCGGGCTGGGAGAAGATGATCGTGAATTCCATTTTGTCATTTTGAATTTGAGATGCCTTTAAAACATTCCAGTGGAGAATCAAACGCACTGCTGGTCCCACGGATGTGGAGGGGCCAGAGTAGAGACACACATTTTGCATTTGTGACTGAGGATGGTGACTTGAGCTGAAGATGGTGAGGAGAATCCCCAAGTGGGTCTCTGGACCACCAGCAGCGGCAGCATTACCTGGAAAGTTGTTTGAGGTGCAGAATCTCTGGCCCCATCCTGTCTGAGATCTACTGAGTCAGATACTCTGGGGATGAGGCCTACAGACCCTGTTAACACACCCTCTAGGGCATTTGCATGCACAGGAAAGCTTGAAAGTCACTGACCTCAGGCAGTGAGTCTCAAACTTTGCTTCGTACTAGAATTACCTGGGGAGCTTCTAAAATCCCAAATTCAGCTGGGTGTGGTGGCACATGCCTATAGTCCCAGCAACTTGGCAGGCCGGGGAGAATCTCTTGAGCTCCAGGCTGCAGTGACCCGTGATCACACCACTGTACTCCAACTTGAGTGACAGAGCAAGATCTTGTCTCTAAATAAATAAATAAACATAAAAATAAAAATAAGGCCGGGCACGGTGGCTCACGCCTGTAATCTCAACACTTTGGGAGGCTGAGGTGGGTGGATCACCTGAGGTCAGGAGTTCAAGACCAGCCTGGCTAACACGGTGAAGCCCCGTCTTTATAAAAATACAAAAATTAGCCGGGCATGATGGCAGGTGCCTGTAATCTCAGCTGCTCAGGAGGCTGAGGTAGGAGAATCACTTGAACCCAGGAGGTGGAGGTTGTAGTGAGCCTAGATCGCACCATTGCACTCCAGCCTGGGCAACAGAGTGAGACTTGGTCTCAAATAATAATAATAAAATTAAATTAAAAATAAAATAAAATAAATTCCCAATGCCCATCCAGTACCATTACATCAATATCTCCAGGGAGGGCAACAAATTCATCCCCATTTGTCCAGGCCAGGCTGGGACTTGCCTAGTTTAGCACTGAAAGTTCCTCATCCCAGGACACCCCTCAGGCCTGGACACTGTGGATCCAGCCATCAGAAGCTATTGAAAATCCCCAGGGGGTTCCACCTGTTCAGCACAATTTGAGAAACTTCCTTCGGGGTTAGTTCATCGTGTCTGAATGTAAGAGTTGCCTGGAGAACTTCAAAAAGATACGGAATTTCCCCGGGTCCCTTCTTAAGAGATTCTGACTTGCCTGGCCTGAGATGGGGCCCAGGTATAAGAAGATGATAAAAAGCCCCTGGGCGATTCTCATTACAGACCCTCAGACATAGGGAGAGAGTATCAAGTGTAAAGAAAAATGCCCACCAGATTATGGCCAGGGAGAGAAGGAGGAGCCTTCCAAAGGATGGAGAAGTGGCCGGCGAAGCAAGGGGAGAGCAGGGGCCTGGGCCCTCGGCAGCCCAGGGGAGACACTGCCGGGAAGTCACGGTCGAGGCTTGCAAAATGCGCATTGGATTGAGCTGTACCAACGCAGGGCACGGAAGACAAATAGGAGGGCTGAAGTGTGAAGGGAAGGTGAGTAAACCAAGAGCCAGAGGCCGCTGTTTCCAAAAGCCACGTGGTGAGGAGGGAAGAGGGATGAGGCTGTCCCTGGGGAAGTCATCTTATGTCCATTTGTCTTTTTTTTCCTGCTTCTTTTCCTTTCTGTTTGCTTCTTTCTTTTTCGATGGCCACACATTTCTTATATTTTCAGGGGAAGAAAAAGTGTTAAAAATGGCCCTCTTGATAAGCTCCAAACATTTAAAAGGTGGTGAATCTACTTATGCAACTGCACTATTTCTGTTTAAGAGCAGAGAGCGGAGGAATAATTCCAGCCGATTGGCACACACGACTGGTCGTAAGTCACATGTTACTCAGAGCCAAAGCCAGGAGTGAAATCTAGCATCCTGGAGCCACGAATCTTTCCCGCACACCTTACCTGCTCCCCAAAGGGGCTCTGAGGTTTGGACTGCATGAGGTGGCCACTGCTGATGTCACGCTTATTTCAGAAACCAACATGGCCTGTCTTAGTGCCCGTGGGAAGGCTCCGGGTTCATTGGGCTGGGTTGCATAGGCATTATTCCATTAGCAATCAATCACTGGGGCCCAGAGAGTTAGGTGAGGCTAATGAAGAACCAGTTGTCCCTCTTAAGATCTGATTGCGGATCATTTGAGAGCGTGCTCATTCTGTTAAACCTCCTTGCATCCCCCACATGCAACTTGTTTACTAGAGAATATGGGAACATGCAACTTGTTTACTAGAGAATATGGGAAGCTATCAGTTCACTGATACTATTTCTTGGGTTTTTTTTTTTTTCTTTTTCTTAGAAGAGCAAATACAGGGTTCTCCAAGCTGCCCTGTTTGTCTCAGAATAGGTTATTAAGCTGGTTAGGGGTTTTACCTAAATGCATGCAGCTGTGCAAGTTACCCGCAGGGACTTTAAGTGTGGTTTTCTCATTTTCCTTTTCTCTCCTCTTCCATCTCCCCATCTCTCTTTATTTTCCTTTCCTTTATTTATAAAGAGGTCATGACGAAAGAGGATAATTGAGTTTAAAAGCGGAGGATGAGAATGACTAACCTTTGAAGGTCTTTGCAAACTATGTGTATAGCAGTTAAGTGAGCCACCCAGGTCTGCAAGCCTCTGGAATGGCTTTTCAAACACATGTTGACAGTTCCCTGACTACCTGTATTCGCCAGTGTCCCTGAAGCAGTCCTTGCTAATGATAAATCGCTGCTTCTCATGAACCTGGTGTCTGTCACCTAGGGACATTTCCACTTTAAATATTTATTTGCATATGTAAAAACCCAGTAAGAGCCCATTAATTACCATGGCGCTCCTGAAGGATGATGTGGGGAGGCTTCATCAACGGGGCTGTTAACCCTGTCCACAAACAAACACATACCCATCAGATTTACCTGTTTAACTTAAACTATAATTACTGGGCAATCAGACGGCTGACAAGTATAGATACTAATTATCCAAATGAGACTCCGCTGCTCAGAGGTACCTAGTTATTTTTAGCTCCTTGGCTGTTACTTCGGTTCATATTCACAATCAACGCAAGTAACTTGTGTCCGATGAACTGGTTTATCAAGTGCTTTTCTTGGTAATACTGGAAATCTTGAGAAGTGCTGCTTTCACACGTGAAGCAACATTCCAAATACGTGGATTTTCGAATGAAGTCTAAACGCTCTAGTGGATCTCCTGGGAGAAAATACAGCAAATGCTTCACTTAAGAGATGGCGAGGCCAGCAGATGGCGCTGTGGACCAGAAAATAAAAATCGCTTCACAGTAATCGATCGGGCTTTTGGGGTAAGACAGGCCAGGTGTACTTACTACCACCCTTGAAGAGCGATCGAATTTAAAGGCCTTTCAGCTGTCCATGCAGAAGGACTTCTGAAAAGGGACTCAGGAGAGCCATGTGGTTTGCTGGGCTGTTAGGTTTAGAAACAGCCGCCCAGCAGTGTGGCCGTCCTGCGTTGCCCAGGGGGTGAGAGGCTGCAGTCACCGCGACGGCCTCTTTGAATTCCTAAACTTTGGACTTAGATGGCTCATGAGGACTCAACCAGCTCATTTAGTTTCTGATTCTCTCACTCCCTTCCTGACAACTTTGCTGTTTTTTTGCTTTAACCCAGAGATGTATGGCAAGTTTATTATAACGCAATAGAAAAAAAAATCTTCAATTTAAAAGCAGTTTACATTAATTTTTTTTATGTTCTTTAAATCTTGGTTTCCAGGTGGTTTAAATTAAAATAAAGGTCATATGATTTTAAAAAATATATTCATCTTTGACTCCCGTCCTTGGTAAAATGTCTACTTAGATGTAAGTAAAAGGCCAGGCTTGATGGCTCATGCCTGTAATCCCAGCACTTTGGGAGGCTGACATGGGCAGAGCACCTGAGGTCAGGAGTTTGAGACCAGTCTGGTCAACATGGCGAAACCTCGTTTCTACAAAAATACAAAAATTAGCTGGGCGTGGTGGTGCATGCCTGTAATCCCAGCTACTGGGGAGGCTGAGGCAGGAGAATCACTTGAACCTGGGAGGCAAAGGTTGCAGTGAGCTGAGATGGTGCCAGTGCACTCCAGCCTGGGCGACAAGCAAGACTCCATCTAAAAAAAAAGAGAGAGATGTAAGTAAAAGACTATTGAGTCCTTTCAGGAAATATTATAAGAATCCCATTTTAACAGCAATTCTAGTAGAAAGGCATAAACATATAACGGAAATAAAAGTAAAATGATAAGTTGAAGATATCATCCTGGTTATCAACGTTAATTACTGTCCCTTAGCTTCAACTCACTTTATTTAACTGGGAATAATATACATGAAAATACAAAATACAAATGCTCTCCTCTTTTCTTCCTCTCTTGGGTGCATTTTCTGTTTCTTTGTCCTATTAACCTACTGAAAAAAAAGTAGTATTTAACCCACGATACTATAAGTGTTACAGTTTTTAGATACTGTTGTTAAACTTGTTTAACTCAGAATCTTGAGTAAATGATAATAAATGACAGAGCTTGCTTTTATACAGAATATCTCCACCACTGGATTAGTCACATTCTCTAGAAAAAAACAGAACAAATAGGATGTATGTAGACAGAGAGATTTCTTTTTTTTATTTCTTTTTTATTTCTGCTTATTTTTTATTCTTTTTAAAGACAGGGTTTCACTATGTTGGCCAGGCTGGTCTTGAACTCCTGACCTCAGGTGATCCGCCTGCCTTGGCCTCCCAAAGTGCTGAGATTATAGGCGTGAGACACCGCGCCCGGCCCGAGAGATTTCTTTTAAGGAATTGGCTTTAAATCTTCAGGGTAGGCCACCAAGCTGGAGACCCGGGGAAGAGTCAAAGACTATGTGCTGGCTGAATCCTTCCTGGTTGGAGAATCAGTCTTTTTCCCTTAAGGCCTTCGACTGATTGGATGAGGTCCACCCACATTTTGGAGGGTAATCTGTGTTACTCAAAGTCCACTGATTTATGTGTTAATCTAGTTTAAAAATACTTTCACAGAAATGTCTAGAATAATGTTTGACCAATTACCTGGATACCATGGCCCAGTCGAATTCACACATAAAATCAGCCGTCACAACTCCTAGCTTTTCTCTTGAAAAGATTTCCTGAGTGCACAGATAGAGCTTGGGATGGACAGGCCCTTTCCATATTCCCTCACTTGCAGGCAAGAAATGTTGAGAGCACAGGACTCTGGGCTGGGAGGCGGGGACCTGAGCTGTGGTCCTGTCTGCTGCTGACACTAGCGTGGCTTTGGGCGACAAGGCTTCCAGGCAGTGGTTTCCTCGCTCCAGACATGAGATCTGGAGAGAGCTGGATGTCCTCCTACACAGGGCCATGACCCACTGAATGTCATGACAATAGGACAGGGATGACTCAGGAAGTGTATTAGTTGGGCCAGAAGGTTTCAACCAAGTCAGCTCCAGGAGGACAGAGGGAGATGAAGAGGGGTTTGGGGATTGAGGTAGAGCTCCTCATTGTGGGTTGGGAGTTGCTATAGTTTGGATGCTCACTCCCCCCAAACCTCATGTTGACATTTGATCCAATGTTGGAGGTGGAGCTTAGTGGGAGGCGTTTGGGTCATGGCGGCTGATCCCTCATGAATGGATTAATGTCCTATCTGAAGCCAAGTGAGTGAGTTCTCACTCTATTAGTTCCCATGAGAGCTGGTTGTTAGAAAGAGCCTGGCACCACCTCCTCTGCCTCTTGCTTCGTCTCTGCCATGTGATCGCTGCATACTGACGCCCCTTCCCCTTTCAACATGAGTGGAAGCAGCTTGGGGCTCTCACCAGAAGCAGATGTTGGCTCCATGCTTCTTGCACAGCCTGCAGAACCATGAGCCAAATAAACCTCTTTTCTTTATAAATTACTTATCCTGTCTCAGGTATTCCTTTACAGCAATACAAAGAAAGGAGCAAAGGCCAGAGTCTGAACCAGAATTTGGGTTAGGTTCTATCCTATCTTTTTTTTTTTTTTTTGAGATAGGGTCTCACTCTGTCACCCAGATTAGAGTGCAGTGGCACAATCTCAGCTCAGTGAAATGTCTTTCCCCCAGGTTCAGGCAATTCTCCCACCTCAGCCTTCCAAGTAGCTGGGACCACAGCCACCTGCCACCACGCCCAGCTAATTTTTTTATTTTTTGGTAGAGATGACGTCTCCCCATGTTAGCCAGGCTGCTCTTGAACTCCTGACCTCAAGTGATTCACCTGTCTTGGCCTCCCAAAGTGCTGGGATTACAGGCATGAGCCACCATATCTGGCCTATCCTATCTTTTAAAGGACAAAGATTGCTATGGGTTGAGGCTCTGGTAAATTGCTTGCAAAAATGATTGCCAATATTCCTTTCCCTGTATCCCTGCCTATTTCAATGTAACTTTACTGCTCCTCCCTTTGAAAGGTGGACTCTACTTTCCCATCCTTGAATCTGCCTGATCTTGTGACTTGCTGTGGTCAATGGTATGCTGAGCCTAGGTCTCAAGAGGTCATGCATGCCTGTTCTATCCTTCTTAAAACCCTATACAACCATCATGTGAATAAGCCTGGGTAGCTGCTGGAGGACAAGGGACATGTGGCCCAGGTACCCCTGTTGTTCTGGTCACCAGCGCCACCCAGCTGATGCGCACCTGAGTCCAGATGACTGAGCGAGACTAGCTGAGACCCTGGGAACTACCCAGTTGAGCCAAATTGCCAGCCTGGAGAATAGTAGGCTAAATAAATGGTTATTGTTTTAAGCCATGAACTGAAATGTGATTTGTTGAGCAGCAAAAACAAAACCAAAAAAGGCTGAACTACAGTCCTAGTGGGAGGTTTCTTCATCTAGAGCCTTGCTGCTGGGAATAGCTCCAGTGAATGGATAGGCAGACTGCCCCATACCACTAGCTACAGCTGAACTTTAATTGGCACAATTACATTCATATTCAAATGAGATAATGGAAATATTTTTCCTGCCCTTAATAGCATCTTTAATTATCTAGGAGCTCTCAGGATCAAAGAATGTACACTGTAAGGCCACAGGTCTGTTTTTGTGGTCTAGTGATCCTTAAATCATTGCATCCTCTTGGGAAATGCACCCTTGCTTGGAAATTTCACATAGACAACTCCTTGTTAACATCCCTTGTTAGAAGCCCTGTCTTAAGTTTCTTAAATGAATCTACTTCTCGACCCACCCCAAGCCCAAAGTGTCCAGTCCTCCTTTAGGTCTCAGACCACACCCTATGGGAGGTGGGTGTAATAACTTGCCTTAATAACCCAACTTCTGTTTCAAGTCACCCCTGTCAGACCTTGGCTCTAAAGCCGCGTCAGTACTAGTTAGACTCAAGAACAAGAGTCCCTATGTCAGGGGTCCTCAATCCGTGGTACTAGGGATACTGGTCCGTGGTCTGTTAGGAACCAGGCTGCATAGCAGGGGGTGAGTGGCAGGTGAGCAAGGGAAGCTTCATCTGTATTTACAGCCACTCCCCCTACTCACATTACCACCTGCTCCACCTCCCATCAGACCAGCAGTGGCATTAGATTCTCATAAGAGCGTGAACCCTATTGTGAACTGCGCATGCCACCGATGTAGGTTGCGCTCTTTATGAGAATCTAATGCTTGATGATCGGTCACTGTTTCCCATCACCCCCAGATGGGACCACCTAATTGCAGGAAAGCAAGTTCGGGGCTCCCACTGATTCTACATTATGGGGAGTTGTATAATTAATTCATTACACATTACAATGTAATAATAGAAATAAAGTGCACAATAAATGTAATGCACTTGAATCATCCCCAAACCATTCCCCTCCCACCCGGTTGGTGGCAAAATTATCTCCTATGAAACTGTCCCTGGTGCCAAAAAGGCTGGAGACTGCTGGTCTAAGTGATACATTGAAGGCACCTGTATTTCCACAGCACAGGTCTCCTGTCTCACTGTCAACCCAGTCATGAGACTAGACCTCCATTCCAGTTTCATATTCAAGTCCTACTGGGCCTGGAGTCCAGTTCTGCCCACTTCCTATCTGCCTGGATTCCCGACAGTGAACTCCACCCTCCAGGAGGCATCCTGCTCTCTCTTCCCTCCTCTTCAGTAATTAATGCTCTGGACGTTAAATCACTTCACCACACTGAGGTCTGTGACGCATGAAGTGGAGTACAGCTCATTCAAATCACTCGATAAGGCTCTCAAAGCTCAGGGAACTTTATTTCCTCTCAGTAAATAAAAAGTGGATGGTGGTTTGGGCACATTTTCCTGAACAAACTCTACCAACAGGATAACATGCCACTTGCTGGTATTTCCATTGGAATGGTTTTGTAATACACAGAAAACTGCTTACATGAGACTATCTGAGTTTTATGATCATCCTATGAGATATATAGGGTATAGGATAGTTATCAATATTCTCCTTTTACAGGTGGGGAAACTGAGGGTTGAAATCACATGACTTGTAAATGATAGCTCTGGGAACTGAACTCAGCTCTCGGATGCCAAACCCCATCTTTCTTTGAGTGAGAGAAGAATGTGAACTCCTGGCAGAGTCCACAATCTCAAACATTCATTTATTCTCGCTTCAAACCCGGCTGCCGAGATGTCATGGTGAGAGAGGGTACTCATTAGAGCGCTGTTACCTCTGAATCAAGTAAGTCTTAAAAGAAACGTATGACTGTTGACGAGAATGTATCACAACTAATGGAAAACAATGACCGGTGCTGCTAAAGGTGTAGAAAGAGACAAAAGAGAGTCCTTCTGCTGGAGGAGCTCATGCTGCAGCTGGTGAGGGAAACATCAGCTCATTGAAAAAGCCATGTAACTAGCTCAGGAGTATGCGGGTCTTCGCCCCAGTTGCAAGTTAGTATCATATACTAGGGGAAGAGAGGGAAGGGTGGACTTGTCAGGGATGTTTCGTGGTGGAGCTGAGGCTTCAGAGGACTGGGGACACGTGTGTGACAACTTCCTTTTCACGTAAAATTTTACACACTGAAGAAATGATCTGGAAAAACAACCACATCTCATTGCTTTTTTTTTTTTAATTTATTTATTTTACTTTAGGTGCATACTATATCTGGCATTTCTCCCCATTTTATCCCTCCCCATCCCCCACTGTCTCTCTCCTACCCACCCCAACTGCCCCCAGTGTGTGATGCTCCTCTCCCTGAGTCCACGTGTTCTCGTTGTTAACAGCCACTTGTGAGTGAGAACATACGGTGTTTGGCTTTCTGTTCTTGTGTCAGTTTGCTGAGAATGATGGTTTCCAGATTCATCCAAGTCCCTACGAAGGACACGAACTCATTGTTTTTATGGCTGCATGGTATTCTATGGTGTATATGTGCCACATTTTCTTTGTCCAGTCTATCATTGATGGGCATTTGGGTTGGTTCCAGGTCTTTGCTATTGTACACAGGGCTGCAATGAGGATACGTGTGCATGTGTCTTTATAGTAGAACGATTTATAGTTCTTTGGGTATATACCCAGTAATGGGATTGCTGGGTCAAAGGGAATTTCTCTTTCTAGGTCGTTGAGGAATCGCCACACTCGTTTCTATTTTGTGATGGACAGCAATGTACTCCCTTCGTCTGCCATTCTCTGGACTTTGCTTTCAAATGCTTTAATTGAGCATTTTTTTGCTGTATCTATCTAAATTCATGTTTAGACATAATACTTGTTTAGCTTCCTCCCACCCCCACCCCAACCACCAAAAGAAACCACCATCCGTAAATATTTGGGTCATTTTGGAAAGTTAGGAGCAAGGTCTGGAGCACGAGGAACCCTCAGACCCCCAGATTTTGGATGAGAAACTACAAGCTTGTGCCCCAGAGAGGTCGGACTAAGTAGGCAGGGCCAGCCCACATCCCGTTCCTCCTGGTCTCTCAGTGACACCCCGCATGAAGGCCCAGGGTGCTGTTCTCTGCCTGGCCATGGCACTCTGGCTGCAGACTTCATCCTTGGCCGTCACTTCATTATCACCGCCACAGACCTCCAGAGATCCAACAGCACACTATTAAAATCACTCTTTGTCAGTATGAATGTTGCAATGTAGCAAGATTTTAGCCCTTTACATTCAGACATTTCCCCAAGAGGTAGTTGAACCAGGAATAACTCACCTTCACCTTTGTAGCTGAATAACTCAACTGCAAACATGTTTTTGTATTCTCTGGTCTTGAGACGGAGTGTGGGAGGCCTCTGAGCAAACTTGGCCAAGCTTGGACTCTCCTGTTTGAAAATGCCTGGACTTCCTCCTTTCCCTTGAACTAGGCTGCTCCCCTGGAGATGTCAGAAGGGGGAGCCACAGGACGGGTCCCCAGCTCAGTCCTGCGGCTGCAGTCAGTTCAGATCTTTCTCCCTTGTCTTCCCAGCTTCTCCACGTCCTGTTCTTTAAGCTACAAATGACTCTTAATGCAGCAGGCCTGCCTATAGTAGCACTCATCACGTGGCAGACAGACTTAGTCATGGATACTCTCCCTGATAACCCCACAGAGCCCCCTGGCCACCGCTTGTTGCCCACAGCCCACAGCCCTCCAGCCGGGACAGCTGGATGCTCACCAAACTCAGGCCTCCGATGCTGCCCACGTGAAGCTCAGGGCGGGCCCACGGAGAGAGAGCAGCAAGTCAGGGTTGTTATGTGTTTATGGAAAGCTTGTGAGAGTTTCTCTCCCCCTACAAAGAGCTCCCCTTGGACATTTCTGTGTGCCATTGTCTCATCTGATTTTCAGGTCACGTTTACAACATTGTTTGTGTCTTTTTTCATCTGTTTTCACAACTGAAGTTGCTCAGTTGTTGTGCTGGAAAGGACTTCCCTGTCCAAAATGTACCAGCAAGGCCATCATGCAACCGGAGCGGGCTGTGCCGCAGACTTTGGCACGCAGCGTTGTGTAAGCACAGAAGGGATCTGGGCAAATCCACGTCTTCATTTATAACAGATAGAGAGCAGTGTGCCAGGCAGTGAGGCGCTGATGCTTCCCAGGAGGGCTCTGAGAGCTTTCCTCCCTGCCTGAAGTTCCTTCTCAACCAAGTAGCCACCTTGTCATCATGTTTGTAGTTCCCCTCTCAATCCAAGCACCATCTTTGGCCTGGGGAGGTCATCAGCACCAACAGCAAGGGGCAGCACCGCAAGGTGACAGTCCTGTGCCCTCCAAAGGCAGCTCCCCTAGACCAGATTGACAGAGGCACTACATTTTCCAACAGTCTGACAAAGAGCAGGACTTCACTGGTACGTTGTACCAGCATGTGGGCTCCCAATTAACAAGGAGGGTGCTTTCTGGGGAGCTTCTTGAATGGGAAGTTGGGGTGGGAGTTTCTGTTTAATGACTTAGCTCCTTGAGAATAGTCTCCTATCTTTGTGGAGGTTCACGGTCATCCCACCCCAGTAAGCTGCACAGAGAGCAGAAAGGGCATTTAGTTCATGCTTCCATGAAAGAAAGCCGAGGAGAAACAGATGGATGGTTTAGTTGGGGTGACTGATGGTGGATGAGTTTTGCAGCAGGCAGACACTTCGGGCACGGGGCTGGCTGGTGGGCTCTGGTCAAGGAATAGGGCAGTGGATTCTGTGCAGGTTCCCAGGTGAGGTGCTGGTGCCCTGCAGTGTGGCCTGTTTGCTCATAAGCAGTGCCAGGCAAGGACATGGAATTTAGCTGGTTTTTTTGTTTAAATGTCCCAAATAATTTTCAGATCATTAGTCTCTAACCATCTAGAAATACTGTGGCATTTCACACCAGAATGTACGTTCATAATTTTTTTTTGACAGTCACCCAGGCTGGAGTACCTTGGCTCACCGCAATCTCCAGCTCCTGAGTTCAAATGATTCTCCCACCCCAGCCTCCCAAGTCCACACCCAGCTCTTTTTTTTTTTTTTTTGTATTTTTTAGTAGAGACAAGGTTTCACCATATAGACCAGGCTGGTCTCAAACTCCTGATCTCAAATGATCCGTCTGCCTCGGCCTCCAAAAGTGCTGGGATTACGGGCATGAGCCACTGTGCCTGGCCTATAATTGTTTAAAATGTAAATTACCTTGACTATGTGAGTCCCTGCTCCCTCGGGGGTGACATTCTTTGATATGTGGCAGCGGACACATATACTCAACCACCTTCCAGAGCTAGAGGAAGGAATGGCGCAGGGTGGAAAAGCCCCCCTCCTCCTTCAGGGCTGGGCCCTCTCCCTTCTCTCCCTGCTCTCCCCTGCTCTCCCTGCTCTCCCCTGCTCTCCCCGTTCTCCCCTGCTCTGCCTGCTCTCCCCTGCTCTCCCCGTTCTCCCCTGCTCTGCCTGCTCTCCCCTGCTCTCCCTGCTCTCTCCTTCAGGTTTGTCCTCTCTCCTCCATACTGCCGCTGTCTATGTATCACCTGGCCGGAGTTACCTGGTTTTCTTCTTTCTTTCCAGATAGGCCACTGCCTTTTGATACAGGTGTCCCAATCACTTGTGTGCCTTGCCAGGGACCCGAGCTTGCCATTCTCATGGTTAAAGTTGACGAGTAGATCCAAGGGATTATGTAGAACCTTTGCACAATCAGCTTCAGAAAATATCTCAGATTCACAGAAACGAACCAGCAAGCCAAACATCTTCTAGCAGAAGCTATTGATAGCTTTGTTTTTTTCTATTTTGTACATATATAGTCATCCCTCCTTATATGTGGGGGATTGGGCCAGGACCCAAATCTGCACACCTTCAAGTGTCATAGTCAGCTCTGCTGGGTTGTATGAAAAATCTGTATTCTATGAAAATGTAACCTTTCATATGTAAGTGGGTTTCATATTCCTTGAATACTGTATTTTTAATCCTTGTTTGGTTGAAAAAAATCTGCATGTAAGTGAAACTTTGTAGTTCACAGCTATGTTATTCAAGGGTCAAGGTATACATATATACCTTTCTTCAATTAAGAGTTTATTTTTGGTGGCTAGTTTCTATTTTGTGATGTGATATCATTTTAGTATTTCTTGCTACTTTTTTGAACACTATTAAATTGATTTAAAATATTTTCTTAACTTTCTTAAGAAGTTGGAATCTTAAACATTTTATTAGGAATGCCTTGTGTGCCTTTTGTAACATCCAGTTTGTCTTGAAGCCAGTTAGCTGTGTTATAGTCAAATGCTGGCAGAAGCAATGCAAAGCTGTGAAAGGAGATCAGAAGCACATTTTGGGACCCGTTTCTCAGTAGGAGCATTGCTTGCTTGAAATTATACAGCAGTGTTATTACACATAGCCAAGTGGGTTGTTAGAATGGATTATCTCTTTTTTCTTATCTAAGAATTTTATCTCCTGACATAGATGGATGCAGGGATGGGAGCTGGAGTAGCCTGGGAGATGGAACCTGGCAGTCCAGCTGTTGAAGGGTCGAGATAGACCCAGGATGGCCAATGACAGGAAACCCATCTGGCTGTTTAAAGACGGTGCTAGGCAACTAGCAGTCACCCAGGCAACCAATGGGGTTGGGGAAGTCCAGCAAGAGGTGACAGCGGGTCCTGATGACAGGACTGACTTGCCCTCCAAGGCAGGCCATGGCAGCAGGCCCTATTCAAAGATCCAGGCAGGTGGTCGGCGTTGGGGACGTCTGTCAGCTGCAGGGATGGGATGCCAGGCCTTGGGAAGAGCAAGACAGCCTTCCAGGACCAGGGCAACCAGAGCCCGTGGACGTTGTCAAGAAGGAGGTGAGCACTGGGGACGGAGACGGGGGAGCAAGTACGTGGGCCAGGGTGCCAGGTGCCGCAGGATTCCGAGAGCAGGCAGAACCCAGGGCAGCTGAAGGGTTAAGAACTACAGTGCTGGGAAGTGGTTCTCGGGAATTCTTAACGTTTCTCTCTCAGGAAGGCCTCCCAAGGAGCCCCAGGTGTCAAAACAGCAGACCGTGGAAGGGGGCATGGGATGGGACATTCTCAAGTTGGCAGTCCCTGGTTAGAACTTATTGGATTGGAAACTCTGGAGGGTTTTTCTTGGAAGAGATTGTTATTCCACAGTCTGTGTGTGTGCCTTGGGTGTGTGTGCAAGTGAGAGTGTGTGTAAGGGCATGTGAGTGTACACGGGCCAATTGCAGGGTTGTGAGTGTGCAGAGTTGTAAGTGTGTCCATGTGTGAATGTGTACGGAGTTGTGACTGTGTGCTGGTGTGTGAGTGTGTGCAGGCATGTGAGTGTACATATGTATGTGAAATACTGGCTGGGACATCCCTTGCAAGTGGCCAGAAGATGGAGCGCTGCCACCCCAGTAATAACCTCGTGTGCGACTTCTAAAGGCAGGCTGTGTTTATCCAGGTGGGGACTGGAGTCCCACTTTCATTTTCTGAGACGGCGCCCGCCCGTGTTTAATTTCCACCTATGAGATGGGCAAACTGATAGACGAGCTTTTACACAATAACTCCTCTCGCCCTGAACGGAGAGCGCCAGGAAGGGAAGCCAGAAGAGGCTTCAGGTTGCTTTTGCCCTGCTAGGGCCTCTGACTGGGCTTTCATGACACTAGGAGACTGAGGGTCTCCATTCTTCAGAAAATGTGGCCTGGGCTGGAGAGAGAAATAGGGTCACGGCCATCAGAGAGACAGGGCTAAAGCAAAGTCAGAACTTTGAGTGACCTCGGACTCAAGATTGTCCCTTCTGTGGCCTTGCAAGTGGTGTGGGCTGCACAGAAGGCCACAGACACTCACTCTCCCTCTGTTCAGATTTCTCTTGCTGGGACCCATGCAGCAGGGGGGCAACAGCCCTCAACAGTCCGGGTGACTTTGGAACAAACAGCTGGGCTGAACGTGGAAGTCAGCGGGTCTTTCCCAATGAATGGAGCCCTCAGTGTCCCTGTTGCAGAACTGTTCTCCTTTTGTCTCTCCCTCTTTGGCTCTCTGTTATATAAACATCTGGAGGGCTGAGTATCATTTTAGCCATAGTGAATAGTTTCAAGGAAGAATACATCTTATATTTCCCACAAAGAGGCAAAATGGTGCGTGGGCTGCGCTAACATAGGAACTGGAAAAATCTCTGTGTGGAGAGGGTCTGAAGGAGGATCGCTCTTGGTCTATGAATTGCTTTTCTCTTCCTCTTCCAATCATCTGTGAAGTAATGAAATAATATGTGTGAAGTCTCGAGATTCCCTTCCGGATTAATCTGAGTATATATATATATTTTTTACATCAGTGGCCATAAAGAAACAGGTTAAAGCATCACATGGGAATGAAATTGCTTCCATATAATTTTTCAGACCCTATTCTTTCCCAATTCATTAAGCACCCTGCCAACTAGCAAGCAGCTTATTTCCATATTTGGAATATTTTCTGTGGTGGTTATATGTTTGTGTGCTCACGGGGGTTAGGGTATCTGGGAAAGCACTAAAAAGAAAAACAAAAGAACAAGCAACACTTTTATCTGATCAGCATTCTGTCCTTAAGGGAAAATAAGAGTTGCAATTCTTTTGAACATCTTCGACTATCTACAGGCTCATGACTCAAAATGTGTGCAAGGACGGGCATCATCCACTTGGCATCACCCATGAGTTTATTAGAAAGGCAGAGATTGGGGCACTCCCTCCCCACCCCCGAATCTGAACCTCATTTTAACAAGATCCCCCAGGGGATTCCTGCACATCGAAGTTTGGGAAGCCCTGGTCTAAAGGCCCTGTCTGGATGGGTGGGCTTGTCGTCACTGATTTTGCTTAACACCCACAGGCTGGCTTGGGTCTTTACACCTTGACTTTCCTCCTATGGGAAGAAGAATATTCTGGCCCATCTCTTTATTAATAACCATTTAGTATTTAATTCAATCATTTTGCACAGTTCCTTCTGTGAAAGTATCAGGAAAAATGAATGCTTTGTTAATATATCCTCACTTTGACCGCTGTCAATCCACAAGTATTTACTTATTGATTGAGCCAGGGTCTTGCTCTGCTCTCCAAGCTGGATTGCAGTGGCAGCATCATAGCTCACTGCATCTTTGAACTTCTGGGCTCCAGTGATCCGCCTGCTTCAGCCTCTGGAGTAGCTGGGACCACAGGTGCATGCCACCCTGCCTGGATAATTTGTTTTTTAATTTTTAGTAAATGTAATAATAATTATTAAATAATAAAAATAATATATATTTTTAATTTTTGGGGTCTCATGATGTTGCTCAAGCTGATCTCACATTTCTGGGCTCAAGTGATCCTCCTGCCTAGGCCTCCTAAAGTGCTAGGATTATAGGCACGAGCCACCATGCCCAGCTCACAAGTCGAGCACCTTGTGTGCCAGGTGCCACTCCAGGTTCTGGGGACAGAGCAATAACTAAGACAAAGTTCCGTTTTCAGGGAATGTAAATGCCTGAGGATGGAGACAGTTGAACACGCAAGCAAGCAAGATTTAACAGGCCTCAGATAATGCCATGAAGAAAACAAAATAAAGCTTTATGATATCCTTTTAGATTCAATAAATCAGAAACAAGACAAACTATATGTGGGAGAGTCGCAGTTGGTGACTATGGAGATTTTTCACAGCTGTCCACAGAGCCACCTGGCATATGAATTTGGAGCAACCAGGCCCAGAGGCAAGGCATGGACTAAGAGATATCTGAATTTTCATCTTGTCTGAAGAGTTTTAAAATTAATAGAAATCCTAGTTAAGATTTATATTGTAAGAAGACCCACGGAGAAAGAGAGAGACAGGGAGGGAATAAAAACTCGTTTTCTTGGGTTGGATCTAAATGTCCATCAACCTTCATATGGATGAGGGATAGATTGGGGCAGGGAGCAGGAGGGAAGCTGAGATTATTCACCCACAAGGGTGGTTTCTACATCAGTGGTAGCTCTTCAAAGTGGGTTCTTCACATTCCAGCCCCAGGTGGCTCCTTCTAGATGTGCATCCAGGACACGATAGGGTGAAATGGTGGAAGAATTATGGAGAGAGGGTGGCTGTTGAGTTAAGCGCCATATTTAAAATAGGATTCTGTTAAATCCCAGCTAACTGTCCTCCAGTTGGTGGAAGAACTCCTAGAAATCAGTGTTCACAGCAGCAGAAGGAGGAGAGATTTTTTTCTGGGCCGCTTATAAGAAATCAATGGAAATAATAAACATATATCCTAACATATTTCCTATGTTAGGAAATAAGATTTTCTGCTATGGGAATATCTGTTCTGAATGATCATTTCTGTTTTTGTGCTTTTTTTTTTTTAAACCAAAGGCTTGAATGAAAGTGAAACAAAAGCAAGTATTTATTTGAAATAAAAGCAGGGAAATGTCTACAAGAACATTTTGAACAAGAACTTTCTAAAATAAGGGCAATAATCCTTACATGAAGGTGATCAATACTCCCTTCCCCAGCTCTAAACTTCCTGTTGGCTCTGAGCATGGCCTTCTTCAATTCTTGTTCTTTATGAGATTGGAAACTACTTGTTCTTATCCTTGGCCTTTGTCATTTAGCTTCTTAGATGGGGAAAAAGAAGGAAAATGTGTCTTTTCATTTCCAAGTAAGGTCATTTTGTTTCATTTATTATTATTTTATTCATTCATTCATTCATGTATATATGTATGTATGTATGTATTTTAGAGACAATGTCTCACTCTGTCACCCAGGCTGGAGTGCAGTGGTATGATTATGGCTCACTGCAGTATCAAATTCCTGAGCTCAACCAATCCCCCTGCCTCAAACTTGAGTCTGACTAACTTTTAAACTTTATTTTGTAGAGACAGGGTCTTGCTATGTCGCCTAGACCAGTCTTGCACTCCTGGTCTCAAACAATTCTCTTGCCTTGGCTTCCCATAATGTTGGAATTACAGGCATGAGCCACTGTGCCCAGCCAAGACCAAGGTCATTTTAGTTCAGTGTGGAAGGGCACTGTGTTAGTCCATTTTCACGTTACTAACCTGAGACTGGGTAATTTATAAAGAAAAGAGATTTAATTGGCTTATGGTTCTGCAGACTCTACAGGAAGTATGACTGGGGAGGCCCCAGGAAAGTTAAAATCATGGCAGAAGGTGAAGAGGAAGGAGGCAAGTCCTACGTGGCCGGAGCAGGAGGAAGAGGGTGAAGGGTGAGGTGCTACACAGTTTTAAACAATCAGATCTTGTAAGAACTCACTATCATAAGAACAGCAAGGGGGAAATCTGGCCCCATGATCCAATCACCTCCCACTAGGCCCCTCCTCCACCATTGGGGATTATAATTCCACATGAGATTTGAATAGGGACACAAATCCAAACCATATAATTCTGCCCCTGGCTCCTCCCCAATCTCATGTCCTTCTCACACTGCAAAACCAATCATGCCTTCCCAACAGTCCCCCAAGTCTTCACTCATCTCAGCATTAATTCCAAAGTCCACAGTCCAAAGTCTCATATGAAACAAGACAAGTCTCTTCTGCCTATGAGTCAGTAAAATAAAGAACAAGTTAGTTACTTCCAAGATACAATGAAGGTACAGGCACTGGGTAAATACACCCATTCCAAAAGGGAGAAATCAGCCAAAACAAAGGGGCTATAGGACCTATGCAAGTCTGAAACCTAGCAGGGTGGTCATTAAATCTTTAAGCTACAAAATAATCTCCTTTGACTCCATGTCTTACATCCAGGCCACAATGATGCAAGGGTTGGGCTCCCATGGCCTTGGACATCTCTGCCTCTGTGGCTCTGCAGGGTATAGCCCCCTCGGATGTTTTCTCAGGCTGGCACTGAGGGTCTGCAGCTTTTTCAGGCACATGGTGCAAGCTCTCAGTGGATCTACCATTCTGGAGTCTGCAGGACGTTGACCTCTTCTCACAGCTCCACTAGGCAGTGCCCCAGTGGGGACTGTGTGTAGGGGCTCCAATGCCATTATTTCCCCTCTGCACTGCCCTAGTAGACTTCATAAGGGCTTTTCCCCTGTAGCAGAATTCTGTCTGGACATCCAGGCGTCTCCATACATCCTCTGAAATCTAGGTGGAAGCTCCCAAACTTTAACTCTTGTCCTCTGCAAACACACAAGCTTATCATCACATGAAAGCCACAAAGGCTTACAGCTTGCACCCTATGGAGCAGTGGCCCTTTTAGCCACAGTTGGAACTGGAGCAGCTGCAATGCAGGGAGCAGTGTCTTGAGGTTGCACAGGGCAGCAGGCCCTGCCCACAAAACTATTCTTCCCTCCTAGGTTTCCGGACCTATGATGAGAGGGGCTGCCACGAAGGTGTCTAAAACACCTTCAAGGCATTTTGTCTTTGTCTTGGCTATTAATATTTGGCTCTTTTTTACTTATGTAAATTTCTGCAGCCAGCTTGAATTCCTTCCCAGAAAATGGGTTTTTCCTTTCTATCACATGGCCAACCTACAAATTTTTCAAACCCTTACACTCTTCTTTCTATTATTTCTTTACAATAGATGGTACAGACATTGTTTTATCTTCTCAGAACAGAGCTTGGCCCTAGGTGACAGCTGTGTCCTTAGCACCCTTCTTGTCTAAGAGATGCAAATTTAACTTTTGGGACACATCCATCTCCAGTTGGAGGTTCAAGCAAAGGCCACTATGTAAGGAGACAAAGTTCTCTCTTACGGTCTGAAAGATCTCCAACAAGCCAAATTCTGGAGAGAGCTTTGACAGTGAGCTTTCCACAAGGTCCAACTGGAGCTGAGACTTAAGGTTAGGTTCAAGTGCAGGCTTCCCTCTCATCACAGCCTCGGAGCCTTCCTGGGGCAGCAGCCATTGTGTGGGATGGGGGTGTGGTCTGTGATTGAGATCACTTCCAGGCCCCCCATGGTCAGTTCCTGGATAGCAGGCAGGTGTCCTGGCCTCAGGCCTTTCAGCACAACTCAGATGTGGGTCGCACCCTTCTCTGTAGCTTTTGCTGCTGCTACTATGCCTGCTGTCTGTGCTGCAACGCCTGTGCCCTTGACATTCGGAAATATCTCTGTTCCACAGGAAGTATGGGCAAGGGGTTGATTAGTGGCAGAGATTATCTGGATCTGTGTGTTGTTGTAGGATGCTTTAATGTGTGCAATTGGGATCTCCTAAAATTTCTTTCCTGCCTACCTCAGAGAGCAGTTTCCTTTTAGAATGGGAGGGTAAATGCTAAAGCTAGTGTGGCAGGGAACTACGATCTTCTCTTCAACTTTCTGCTTGGCCTCAATGTCTTGGAGCTTCTGGGTGCCTGTGTGAATGTCTGCACCAGCATCCTGGCCATGACCCTGTCAGGAAAAAAACTCGGTAAGGGCCACAGCCTAACAGTCACTGGGGCCTGGATGGCTCATGTGACACAGGCAGTCCTGGAGGTGGTAGTGAGCTCAAGGGAGCAATCGTTCTTACCTGGTGGTCCAGGGTAAAGTCCAGGACCGCAGAAGTCAAAACTCCACATTTCTTACAACCTGCATGACTCAAATTGACCCCCCTTCTGCTTTCCTTTTAATTATAAGTCCAGTTTCAAATCATTTCTTTGCTCATACATGTGAGCATTTGCTGTTAGAAGCAGTCAGGTCATATCTTGAATGCTTTGCTGCTTATAAATTTTTTCTGTCAGATACCCTAAATCATCTCTTCTTTCCTTATTTATTTTTATTCTTTTGAGAAAAATTAATAGAGACGGGTCTCGCTATGTTGCCCAGGCTGGTCTTGAACTCCTGGGCTCAAGCGATCCCCCACCTTGGCTTACCAAAGTGCTGGGATTACAGGCATGAGCCACCATGCCCTGCCCTAATTCATCTCTCTCAAGTTCAAAGTTCTGCAGATCTCTCGGGCAGGGGTACAGTGCCTCCAACCTCTTTGCTAAAGGATGGCAAAAGTGACCTTTATTCCAGGTCCCAATAAATTTGTCATCTCCATCTGAGACCACTTCAACCTGGATTTCATTGTCCATATCACTGTCAGCATTTTGGTCACAACAATTTAAGAAGCTCTAGAAAGTTCTAAACTTTCCCTCATCTTCCTGTCTTCTTCTGAGCCCTCTAAATGGTTCCAACCTCTGATCATTACCCACTTCCAAAAGCCACTTCCACATTTTCAGGTATCTTTATAGCAATGCCCTGCTTCTCAATACCACTTTTCTGTATTAGTCCATTATCACATTGCTGTGAAGAACTACCTTAGATTAGATAATTCATAAAGAAAAGAGGTTTAATTGGCTCATGGTTCTGCAGGCTGTGCAGGATGCATGGCTGCAGACACCTCAGGAAACTTATAATCATGGCAGAAGGTGAAGAGGAGGGAGGAACATTGTACATGGACAGAGCAAAAGGAAGAAGGTGAAAAGGGAAGGTGCTACACACCTTTGA
The DNA here is from genome assembly GCA_963573385.1 of Cacajao melanocephalus. Classification (NCBI taxonomy): domain Eukaryota; kingdom Metazoa; phylum Chordata; class Mammalia; order Primates; family Pitheciidae; genus Cacajao; species Cacajao melanocephalus. Next base: position 24,606 of record CAUYLG010024381.1, read on the forward strand.
ACAACCAGATCTCAGGAAAACTCACTATAATGAGAACAGCAAGGGGAAAATCTGCCCCTACTATCTAATCACCTCTCAGTAGGCCCATCCTCCAACATTGGAGATTATAGTTCTACCTGAGATTTGGGCAGGGACACAAATCCAAACCATATCAGGCACTCCTGGCTTTGGATATTCACCTGCCTCTCTGTGGATGGCATTACCATCTAGAGTTATGTCCTTCTGTTTTCTCACGGGATGAAAGGAAGATGCTCAGATCAGAGTCATCTATAGCCTATTATTCCTCTTAGCAAACAATTATGAAGACAGTAAATGCCTCCTGAGTAAGATGGTACAGAAGGGGCAAAGGGGGCAAAATGTGACTCTTTAGGTTGGAGTCACCTGAACTTGAAGGTGACTCTCCTCTAAGAAGATATGCTGGTGCACAGAGCAACGCAGGGCAATTGAGGAGTCCAGGGGAAGCCAAGGAAAGCATTCTGCACTGGACATCAAGAGGCTGCATGGAGCAATGGGCACTTTAGCAGAATTTAAAGAACCTTCTGGCCATGAGGCATCTAGAAATATTCAACCATAAGTGCTTGCAGTGACAGCGTGGTGTTGACCCTCTGGGGGAGGTAGGACTGGCAGAGGGAAGGGCTTGGCAATGGGAAGTAATGGGATTAGTGTGGAGTATGGATATAAGAAAGATAGGTGTGGCCAGAATGCAGAGGGTCTTGAGTGACTGCAGAGACATTGAGTTGACAATGAGGAGCTGTTGAAAGTTTTGCCTTGGGGCCTGAGTGAATCATAGGGGAATTGTGCTAAGTTAATCTGGTGGTTTTGTGCAGGTAGGTTGCAAGGAAGAAGGACTGAATTTAGAAAGAAGAAGTGGGTGTGAGAGAGATCTGGAGGAATTTTCCACAGGACTGTTGGATGAAGGAGACAAGAGATAAGTCAAATGCAATTTCCAGGCTTCTTACTGGGAGATGGGTCATGTCACTTACTGAACTCAGACAGTTGCGGGTGGCAGGTGTGTCTGGAAGGTGAAGGGAGTAATGAGAGTGTTTTGACATGCTGAGCTTGATGTTCTAAAGGAATATTTTCAATGTTATAAACCATTTAATATATGTATAAATATAAATATTTATATGGAAATGTAGATATATGTTTACACATATAAAACATTTATGTTTAGAAATTATTATTATTACTGTTATTTTACAGAGGTGCTTAGTAGAAACAATAGCAATATGACACTTCAGAGTATGAAAACTCTCCTTCAAATAGTTCATTTTTTGTTTCTCTTTCTGTTTTTCTCTTAAAACAGAATCTGGTTAGATAGATGCAAGAGGTTAGAACGATGCAAGAGGTTAGAACATTGGGGTCATCTAAACTTTTCTCTTGGTGCAGTTAGAGTTTCCTGTGGTTTCCAACCACATTCAAGGGTTCATGTTTGTTTGGAATATTATTGAAGTTGGAAGCAGGGGGTGGTGCCTCTGGGCATGCAGGAGGTGCCACTGAGGCTATCATTTTTGAAGGCAAAGATGAAGGCAAAGCACCAGCAGGCTCTAGTTCCAGTGATTCACTTAGAAAAGCTCTGGGACAAGTGAGATGGTATTTTCTAGTCTCTGCGCTGGTGACATTTGTAGCAAGCCAGTTGGAGAAAACCAGGTACCCCTCTATCTATTGTCTCAGATAGTGTCACGGGGAAATCTTACAGGGATCCATTCAAATGAGTTTTTAATGGATAGGGCTTGAAACCCCGTCCTCCTCTGCCCTCCTAGGAGATGCAGTGGGAATGCAAAACTCTCTTCTGAACAAGGTTAAGGTGAAGTAATGATGCACATTTGACTCTTACAAAGTAACTAACGGCTTTATGTAATTCCTTTCTTATAATAAGTAATATAAATCTTTCTTGTAAGTAATAAGTAATAGACATCTTTCTTGTAATAACTAATGATGTATTGCTGCCGCCATAATATATTTGACGTGTACCCAAAGATCTCATCAAAGTTGATGTGACCTTTAAATGACAAGGGGTCTCTAAGAAAATACATTTAAAAGGCCCTGTCATCTCCCCAAAACATAAGATCTATAAAGAGGAGAGGTGGGTGAATCATAACGTCAAGAGTTCGAGACCATCCTGGTCAACATGGTGAAACCCTGTCTCTACTAAAAATTCAAAATTCAAAAATTAGCTGGGCATGGTGGTGTGCGCCTGTAGTCCCAGCTACTTGGGAGGCTGAGGCAGGAGAATTGCTTGAACCCAGGAGGTAGAGGTTGCGGAGAGCTGAGATCACGCCATTGCACCCCAGCCTGGGTAAAGAGCAAAACTCTGTCTCAAAAAAAAACGAAAGGCGGGTTAGATGAATTTAAACCATGTTTTGAAGTTGTAAGCATTTTTTGTTTTTAGCATTGGATTAAAAAGAATACAATCAGATGAGACAGTATCTCAATGACTCAAAGTAGGCCTTCTTGGTAAGATTTTATGGTTCTTGGTTAAAACCCTTAAAACTCATTGAATCTTTTTTGTTCATTCTTTGAACTTCCCCTCTATATTCTATTATCTATTCTCTTCTATGTTCTATCACCAAAAAGATACCTGTTGCTTGCTAATTTTATATGCCTACTCTTAAACCCTTAGCAATTGATAATGAGAAAAGAAAACATTTCTCTGACCTCTATCCCTGGGAGGGAAATTTTTAGAACTCTGGACCTCCCAACGTTTCTCAGCAGCTGAGCGGGAGGCATCTCAGCTCTGCCCACCACCAAGTTCTCCCAGTTAAAGCATGGTGCCTGTCATCTTCTGGCCCCACTTGGGGACATCTGTGGTTGATTATTTTGCTGCCAATGAAGCAGTGTGAGTAGGAAGACTGGCTAAAGTCACCGAGGAGCTCTTTCCCATTCGTCCTAAAGGGACTGGTGCTCCTCTTTCTCGGCACGGCCTCCCACTGCTGTTGAGACTCTCCATGCTGCCACCCTAGTTATTCACATATCGGATTCAGCAAATAGTTGGAACCATGGATAACTTCTTATATACCAGGCTCTGCACGAGGTACCATGGATACAGTGACCGGCTCCCGCTCTGTCCTTACAGAGGTTAAAAGACAATGTTGGATGCACACGCGCAATTCACAATGCAAACAAAGGAGGCTCTCCAGACCCGAGGCTGATTGGAAGCCTAGATGAGAGGCCCCACTGGGAATGGGAAGAACAGTGTGTGATTCTGTCCCATTGTCCCATCAGGTCCTCCACTAAAAAAAATATAAACAACTGACATTTTCTCAGCCTTCTAAGAGGTGGAATACACATGTGGTTTCTGTAAGCTAAGCTTACACTGGGCTGGTAAGCTAAACTGAGGATTTTAGTCTTTTTTCAAAAAGCAACAGAAAAATCTTTGAAAAGTTTTGCTTTTTGTTTTTGTTTTTTTGAGATGGAGTCTTGCTGTGTTGCCCAGGCTGGAGTGCAGTGGCATGATGTCAGCTCACTGCAACCTCCACCTCCCAGATTCACACAATTCTCCTGCCTCAGCCTCCTGAGTAGCTGTAATTACAGGCACGCGCCACCATGTTCAGCTAATTTTTATACTTTTAGTAGAGACAGGGTCTCACCATGTTGGCCAGACTGGTCTCGAACTCCTGAACTCAAGTGATCCACCCAGCTTGGCCACCCAAAGTGCTAGGATTACAGGCGTAAGCAGTGCACCCGGCCCTGTGAAGTTTTAATCCATAGTGCATGCTGGGTCAGTTTGGGATTTGAGAGAATACTCTGACTCAAGGTGGAAGAGCAGATTGTAAGAAGGACAAAAGGAAATGGGAAGAACGGTTAGGAGGCTGCTGTGAGGGCACAGGAGAGACAGTGTAGCATAGACTGGGTCTGGCCATGGCAGACATGGGGAAGAGCACCACATCCTGCCAATGCACAGGGCACCGTGGCTTCAGGGCCGCCTGCGCTGGCCAAGAACCACAGCCATGTTTGCTCTGCCCCAATCCAAGGAGATTCTCTCTCTTTTCCTATTGTGACAGTCTGAGGTCTCCGTCCCAAAGGAGCGTTGACTGACAGTACCCCTTCTAATGTGTGCCTGGAAAGTCAGCCCCCACCACTCTTCAATTGTGTCCAGGGATGCTGCAATCCAGAGATGAACACAGCTTGGGCTTCAGCTGGCTACCTACAGGGGGATGGTAATGCTTAGGGGATTGGCTAGTTGTCAGAGAATGGAAAATAAGCTAGGCTTTGGAGGCACAAGAAAATTTCAGAATCACCGTTTGGTAACATTTCCGTTATGTATTAGTGGACAGTTAAACAGATACATTTCAGCACACTATAAGCAAGGTGACTGGCCCAGAGTTTCTATGTAGAAACAGTTGTTGGGCTGGAAGCGGCTGGTAGTGAGGTGGGGGGCTTGAATCCATGTGTGTATTCCACCACTTAGAAGGCTGGGAAAATGTCAGTCGCTTGTATTTTTAAAAATGGAGGACCTGATGGAAATGGGACAGTGGGACAAAATCATTCACACACACACACACCCCACACCACACACACCCCTTCCCCAGGCCCAAGCGTCCTGCCTAGAGCGTCCATTTCCTACAATAAAGGTTAAGACAGTGCTGTGGACAGGTGTTTAAAAAGCACAGGGAACTAACTTCCTGGGCTAGTCACGAGAAAAGCAGAATGTTTCTTAAAATATGTACTCTTACCCCTTTGGGTGAGGGTCTAAGCTCCTGAAAACGTATAGAAGACAATTTAGTCGTCTTCATTCTTTTCTGCTGATTTGTACCAAAGTACCCGTCTTCTCTGGAATCCAGCCCCTCAACAGCCGTTACCAAAAACTAAGCCAGCAGGGGGCGCACAAGCACAGCGTCATTGCGGAAGTAGGAGCGCCGATGGCAATTCTGCCATTGGCCATGATGCTCTCCTGCTTCGGCAAAAGATGTAAAATAAGGAGGGAATGACCGTGGTGTTAGGCTGTACATGAACTTAAAGAGGCATGCAGAATCCTAAAAAGCAATATTAATTCTTCTCACTGTTGGAATTGAGGGAAATTATACAGCATCTTTTAATTGCATTACATAGCATCTCTCTTAATTGAAATCAACTAAAGCTTCCTTAACTACTATTTTTAAAATTCAGTAGGGCAATTTTTTAAAAAAGTAATTATAGCTGTCAGCCATAACAACTCACACAGCACACATTTGGGAGAAATGATTTTTAAAAACTGAAAATACTGGATTCCTTTCTGAGAGCTCGAAAAGACAATGAAAGGAATGAAGGCAGAAATGACACTTAAGCAATAAACACATTCAAGTAAACATCGGTTTCTGAACACACTCCATTTCCATTGGCATCTGAGCATGGATCTTAATTCAAGAGGTTTAACCTGCTCCAGAGAAAAATGAATAAAAGAGAATGTAGCACAATGCTTGAAGATCTTCACATTTATAGACTGGTGAACTCTCTTGCCCACACACTGTAATTTGGGTGGCGTTCCTTCAAAACTATTAAGGCATCTTCATGGGAGCTGGGGTAATTCTAAGCAACACTAATGGTGTGCTCGATGTTACTGTAAGTGAGATAAATGATAGCAAACTTGTATGAGCAGGTGCATCTAATAACAGAGGCGTAGAAGCATAATACAGCAAGTAAGAATTGTTCGAATGCAGAAAACAAGAGCTCACGGAATTGCTATGAGTGTGTTAGTGTGCATTACCGAGTGAATGATGTATGTGTCTGACTGCTTTGTCCACATCTCTATCTCTGGTGTAGCCAACTTCTTAGAAAAATCAGAGTCAAAACCAGTGAGAGGAAAGCCCTCGTGTGTTTCTGGTCTCCACTTCCAGAAAACCTCAAAACATTTTTACTGGAGGAATATAGAGAAATCCCTTGAATGACAGAGCACTCAAATGGGTCTAGGAGAATGGGTCTGTAATATCCACTCCCATTAAAGGGAAATGACACATTTAGACATTTTGGGCTCAACTTTTTTAGACTGAAGAAAATCTAAAACAAATAGATGTGGCTTATAGCGTTGCCCATCTAATTACTTTTCTTCCCCCACAAAAAGTGGTTGATGTTATATGTTTTCTCCATATCTATATTTGTGAGAGAAAGCTCTGGAGAACTTAGCTCACTACCTCTAGAGAGAGCTCTTGAAGAGGAGGGAAAAGATGAACCTTGCAAAGTTTGGGCAAATATTCTTACTCGTTGGCATAGAATATATTGAGAAAAAGTAAAAAGAAGCAGTAAGAAAAGACACTATCTTTTGATCTCTAGTCCTAAACATTTTAAGATTGTGCCTTTTTTTTTTTTTTGAGATGGGGTCTTGCTCTATTGCCCAGGCTGGTGTACAGTGGTGCAACGTCTGCTCACTGCAACCTCTGCTTCCCAGATTCAGGTGAGTCTCCTGCTTCAGCCTCTTGAGTAGCTGGTATTACAGGCGTGTGCCACCACGCCGGGCTAATTTTTGTATTTTTAGTAGAGATGGGATTTCACCATGTTGGCCAGGCCTGTCTCAAACTCCTGGCCTCAAGTGATCCACCCGCCTCAGCCTCCCAAAGTGCTGGGATTATAGGCGTGAGTTATCGTGCCTGGCCAGATTGCGACTTTAAATGACCCAGCAGAAATGAGCTTCCGTAAGACATCATTCTGTGTGGAAAGCACTTGCCTGGTTCTCTTAGAATCCCAGAATCCTGGCTGTAATGATTGGGCAAGGTTCTTTCAACCCTGGTGGCCACACACAGCCCCTTTGTGCAAGGTTTGTGCATTTGGAGTCTTTCGAAGAAATAAAAGAACTTGTAAATAATTGGGCCCACACCCAGAGGGAGAGAGACCTGTATACATTTTTCCACGCAGAAAATAAACTGGAAATCTAACCCACAAAAATATTATTGAAACCACGTTATTGAGGTATGGTGGACTTGTATAAAGCTGTATGTACTTAATGTGTACAACTTGATGAGTTTAGGGATAAATAGACACCAGTGAAATCATCACCACCATCAAAGCCATGGACATCCGTCCCTTCCCAAAGTTTCTTCCCATTTCCTTTATTATTATTAGTAGTAGTAGTAGTGTGTGGTAAGAATACTTTTAAAAGTTTGACATAGACTATTAGTTCCTCCTCAGAAAGGAATTTGTGGGATTTCAGGGGTGGTATGGCTTGTAGTTGCTCTTCCCTTGATGTCCCCTGAGGGCCTGCACATTCTTGGTTCTCTTGCCAGCACTCTCAGCCCCTATGGGTAACTGGCTTTCCAAGCCATTTGAAACCCTAGGCATGGCTGTCTCGCATGGAACTTCCTTTCTTGTGCCTTCTAACCTGGGCGCTGAGCATTCATCTGTGTTCGCTGGCTGGTTCCGTAGCACCTCCTGCCACACCTCCATGGAGGGATGGGCATTTCAAATCCCATAGGAGGGAAAAGAGCTTCTTCCTGATCAAAGTTGAAGCCTAAAATGGGTTTCTTCCTTCTGAAACCACAAGCTTTCCTAACAACATTAGAATTCCCCTCTGCTCAGCCCCCTCCTGGACTGGCTCTGGGCTGGAGTGAGGAAGGGATTCCTGTTGGTAATTTCATGCCCACTGTTGTATAGGCCAGGACTTCCCCGTAGCTGGCCTGAGAACTAGAGTCTGATTACCTAGCATTGGAGAGCTTATCAAATACAGCGATTTGGGGGACCCGCCTCTGCACATTCTGACCTATTGGGTCTAGGAGGGGCCTGACATTTTCATGTAAGGAGCTGCCAGGAGATCTCGCACACCAGGAGGCTTGGGAAGCCACAGCTGAATGCTATGCTTGTGTCCCCTACAGAAAAGATAAGTCAGTGGCCTGCAGAGCTCCGGGAAACGTTTCCACCTAGAGAGTAGAGGCCCACTGGTGAGGATTCCCATGGAGTGTTTAGCTAGCTCGGTTCTAGTTGGATAACGTAGAAGACGTGGAAACAAAATGTGACGTTGGAACAAAAGCCTTTAATTGTGGGCCCCAGGAGTCTCCCTGAGATGTTTGGCCACTTTTCCGCTGAAATTGTGTTTTTATTGGTGGGGACGCATTTTAAAAGTATAGAGGTGGAGCAAGATAAAGACTAGAAATACCCTAGTCTGTGGAAACACAGAGAGGGCAGGAAGAAGCCATTTTGTCACTCGTGCAGCTGGGAGATGCCACCCCAAGCCTTACCCTGGCAAACTCCTGACTCCACCTGTGACTCTGTTGTCTGAGACACGAGCCTCTACTCAGCTGTGGCTATTGAAAGTTCATTAAACTTAAAGAAAATGACAAATTCCATTTCTCAGTTCCACTAGCCACATTTAAGGGCTCAGAGCCCCATGTTACTAGTGGCTACTGCGTTGGACAGCACAGATAAAGGCCATCTCCATCTGTGTAGGAAGTGCCCCTGAAGGGCGCTGGTCTACAGTAACCCCTGGTGGGAGATACGGGGCCCATCAAGCCAGGTAACCATCACTGGGATGAATTTTTTCTCTGGTGTTGCTGGAGCTTATTTAATAGAATGTTAAGATAGAATCGCCCACTGGCTTAAGCTGAGTTCCATAGACCTCCATAAAGGAACAAAAACCAGTTCAAAGGAGAAAGCATAGTTGAAATAGCTCAGTGCTGGCTTGAGCTGTTCTGAGATTTTTCCATTGTTAACCTCATAACTCTCTGAAACTCCAGCCAATACTTCCTATACGGTCAGAGAAATGTGCAGACTCCTCTAATCTTCATTTTGTTCTTTTTCCTCTGGAGCAGCAGTTGGAGGTCTCAGGTATTGGGTATCTGCTTCGATATCTGGAAAGGTTCTTGAAAGATGCCTGCTCTTCAGCAGAGGAGGATGGAATATTTATATTCTCCCTATCATCTTCTGATGCCTGTGGGAAGCAGATGGCTTGAGACTGGCCTCTAGAATTAGGGCCTTTTTATGGGGAGAGAGTTGGGGGTAGGGAAAAAGGAATAACGAAATCCAAATGAGGTTGCTCTAGGGTTGCTATGAGATCTGCTGTCAAAAAAAGGCCTGGGTACTGAGGTGAGTTTTGCATGATTTCCTGAAGGTGGGGATGTTGGACTTGGATGGGCTCTGTGGTTCAGGCACAGAAGAGGCCCAACCTTTGGTAGGTTCCTGTGTGCCGGCTGGATGGTGAGACAGCAGTGGGTAGCACTTAAATAAAAAAAGCAAAACTCATTCAAATTCTTAGAAAGAAAAAGCTGGACTCCAAAGTGACCACATGGGCATTGTTTTGAGGAGAGGAGATGTGGAGAAACTACTTGGCAAAATATATTTCATAAAGGGTTTGCACGTCCTGACATGTTGCATTAGAAAGCCATGAGTGATTTATGGCCAGAACTGCCTTTGGCATCAGTTGAAATGACCTAGCTCTCCCAACGTGCCTCATGGACTCTGGTTTAGCCTGCCAATTAATCAACACCTGTTCATTGGTAGTTACAGCATGCCTGTATCTACAGGACAGAGCCAATGTTTCTTAGCGCAGCATGTTTCTCAATCTATAATTACTATTATTATTATTTTTTGAGTCAAGGTCTCACTCTGTCGCCCAGGCTGGAGTGTAGTGGCATGATCATAGCTCATTGCAATCGCCAAGTCCTGGGCTCGAGAGATCCTCCCACTTCAGCATCCCAAGGAGCTGAAACTATAGGCATGTGCCACCACACTTGGCTAATTTTTTAAGTTTTTGTAGAGACAGGGTCTCACTATGATGCCCAGGCTGGTCTTGAACTCCTAGGATCAAGCCATCCTCGAGTGCTGGGATTATAGGCATGAGCCACCATGCCCGGCCTGAATTCTAATTTCTACTAGAACTAAGGAAAGCTAGTCTCTGCCCCTTCTCCTTTTCCCACTGTGTCCTCTGGCTCCTAATTCAAGAACACGTAGCATATGAGTATTTGTTAAATGAGGGAGTGAATTAGAAAATTACACTTAAGGTAGAATGTCCTAGGTTAAAGGCAGTAGAATTTAGTTGTAGCACGTGGCAGTCAAAAAGTTACAGAGTATCAGCATTCTTCCTAATAATGCCTTACATTTGGGTAGCACTGTCTTCTCAAAGCTCTTTCACACCTATCATTTCACGTGACTTACTGTTAAACCTTAGATAACATTATTAGCCTTTATATGCCTTCATTTTTCACCCATAGCAAAGAAAAGATACCCAGTGGAAATACTGCTATCTTTTCATCAAGATGCTGTAAGAGTTATAATTGAGTAATTCCCTAGAATATCATTAGACTATAAAAGGGAATGCCATCCCTTTTTGAAGTTTTTAAAGCCTATTTGTTATGGCCTAAGTGGGAAAAGCTGCCCGATAAATTAGTACAGTTCAAATATGAATGTCAAGTTACCTCTGCCTGGAGCTTGGTAGAATGTGAGAAACCTGGGCTTGGGCATCTTGCTGAGATGATCCGGGAAGGCGAGCCATGTAACAGATTTGCTTGTTTCACAGTCAACCATTTTCCTTTTCCATTCCTCCAGACTTCCCTGTGTCCTGGCTCTCTTGGATGGCTATTGTTCACTCACATTGGCACTGGCGAGGACAAGCAGAGGAACAGACACAGGCTTCTCACTGAGCCCTCGTCTTGTGGGTCTGTGTTTGATTGGTTCTGCAGCCCACGCTTCCCACACCCTGCATGAGGTTTACTAGACAAACACAATCAGAGACAGTGGAAACTGATGGGCCATTATTCTTTGAGGAAGTTTGTGGTTTCATTTAAAGAGGAGCTGTGGAAAGATGGCTCATTGTGCTGCATTTTGGTTGCTAATGATGCAAGAATAAACATTTAAGGAATGGTCTTTGTCCCACAGACACACCTGAATCAATAACTTTACCTTCTCCTTTCTGTTCAGTATCAACTGCATCTCTATCAACAGGTTTTCACATCTGTAAAATGGGGATAATAATAGTATCTGCCTACTAGGATTTTTATGAAAGACAAATGTAATTCACATGACTGGCATATAGTACATGGTCAAGAAATGGTAGTTGCTGTAATTATTAGTTATTGAAAGATGTTTAATACTGAAATACGTTGGAGGAAAGAAGCATCCTGTCTGAGGGAGGCTGGTTGCCTTTTTTTACTTACTTTATAGGAGATCTTCTTACATTTAAATTTCTACCATTTGACTCACATTTCCTAAACAGACCCAGAAGACAGCAAGAGCAATCCACGCCATAAAAAACCCTTTCGCTATGTAATCAGCATCCATCTTTTTAGGTTATATTCTAATCATTGGCTAAACTATGTACCAAAATCTGAATTAAAAAAAAATTAACGGAGCTTAAAATATTGCTTCTGTAGATTTGAGGCAATGTTTAGGAGAATCCATCTTGCCGGACTAAAAATAAAAGAGGAGGAACACACAGCAGTTTATATTAGTGTTCTTTGTTATTTGAATCAATAGCACTGCCCCCATGAAGATCTGAATAATCACCTTTTTGTTTGGTGTTGGAACCCCCGATTTCTCTCTTTGTGATTCCATTATTGGACCATCAGTGGAATAGTTTTGTTTCTTAATAATTTCTTGCTCTGATTTCCCCTCTCCCCTCTATTTGGAATTCTTTCTCTGTGCCAGAAACTTGGCATTTATTCCTCGTTGGGAGTTGGCATGTGCTATAAAAATATGTTTTTCAAATTAACATGTTCATGAGAAATCTCAAGAGGAGGGCACAGTATTTTTCTGATGAGGAAATTGACATCTGTACCATTCCTAGAAGGATCCACATAGCAAAAAGGGAGGCAGCAGGAACGGCTGCAGCATTCGCTGTCTTGGGGCCGTGACCAAGGCACAGTTGCAGGTGTCTGAGTGCATCTCACTGCTTCACTCAGTCCTCCCACTGCTGTCTGGGATATGTGCTGCTATCTGCATTTTACTTCCATGGAAACTGAGGCTCAGGGAGATTCAGTACTTACTTGGGGTCACAGTTATTAACTATCTGACTGGAATTTGAACCCAGGGAGATTCAGTACTTATTCAGGGTCACAGTTCTTAACTATCTGACTGGAATTTGAACCCAGTTCTGTCTGGCCGGAAGACACTTTCCCCCATGTTATGTTGCCTCTCAGTAGGGTCTGATTTCCATTTGTCTCCTTATTAATATTAATTAAATCTTTTTTTTTTCAAGTGAAAACATTCTTGGGAAAACTATTCATTTTCTTTCTTTTTCAGAAACTAAAGAGCCAGGAGGACTTTTCTGTTAGAGCTTCTTACCAAGGACTGGGAAGTTTTGGAATTTCCAAGCTCCACAGTTATTTCAGAAGAGATTATAGATGGGAGCAATGTGCTTTTAACTCCACTTTCATGTTCTGGGGATTTCCAGTTGGTCAGGTTGGGGTGATGTGGAGAAGCGTTCTCAAGATTTGGGAGCTGGATGTCATTGCCCCAGTGGGATGAAGACCGAGGGGGGTAGAGTTTCCAAAATGGCCTCCACGGGCCTTCACAGGAGGCTTGTGTGTGTTATACTCTGATAGGAGGTGGCTTCTTTAAAGAAAAGGCAGGCCATTAATACAGTAAATTGTTGGCTTACAAGAACTGTATTGGTTCTAAATCTGAGGTGTGTGGACCCCTGAGAGGTCCATGGTTGAAATTCAGAAGTTCTGCGAACTTAAATGAGAAAAAAATTGTCATTGTTTTCCCAAACCTCTAAACGAACCTTAGCATTTCCTTTAGTTATGAATCTACAGTATCTGTGATTTTGTCACCAGGAGAAATCAGGTATTTTCCTATCACATTGCAGAAATACTGAACTATTACTTACGCTCATCATCACCTCAAAATTATGGGGGCGCTCAGAGTCACCACTAGATCCTGTTATTTGCTGCACTAACAAAGAAGCACACATATTACTATAATATACACTTATTTTAGTAATATTTTGATAACTGGATTTCAAGGTATTGGTTCCCTTTATAATTCTGCATGTTTTACTTTATGCATTTAAAACATCATTCTGAGACTGTTTTCAAAAAAAGAAGTCGAGACTCCTGCTTCAGAACAAGTAACAAAAACACATGTTTAGAATTATAACTCCCTTGATGCAATTTGTTTGGTGATCTATGGACTTCGTTAGGGCAGCTCAGCACTTCTTCAGTGTCTGCCTAGATGCCTATTCTGACTAGATTCTGCAACAGATTTCAAGGTCTGTATTCATTAAAATTTTTATTAAACATTTTTATATTGAGATGATTACATAAACCACATTTTGGAATTTGCATATACCTTACAGAAAAAAAACTTTCATCAAAGTCAATTTTCTCCATCTCCAGGTGTTCTGGGGTTGAGGGGAGGGTGAGGGATGGGTTTGAAAGGCCAGAATGATCCTGAGACAGAGGCTCCCTGCACTTGTCTTGAAGTGCTTGTTATAGAGTAGACTGCCTTCTTTAGTGCCCTTTAAACCATAATAGAAAATGCCCTCCTGGCCCCAAATACCGTCCCCACCAGCCCGATGTAGTGCCTGAGATCACTATTAATCATATTTTGAATTAAGGTATTGTGATATTAAAGCCCCTGCTCAAAAATATGATGCAAAAGATTCATTTCTCATATTCTCACACATTAGAAAATGCTTTGTTAATTGTCTCTCTCCTCCTGTGTAAATGCCTTCCCCACTTTACTCGCTGAATAATACAGATTCCTGTGGAAGAGGTCAACTGATTATATTGTGAAAAGCAGAAAAAAGAAAATGTTATAGCTTCTCGGTTCTTGTTGGCATGAAAACCTCATGGTAGGCGTTTTTTTCTTTTGCTGAAAGCTTGATTATGTGGGTCAGTCCAGGCATTGACTTAGAAACCTGTGATGGTGGTGGTGGTGGTGGTGACTTTCATGGGTCGATCTAGTTGGGGATTTTAATTTCTTTCATTGTGTGAGTGTCAATGTCACTCTGACAATATAAAGTGGGTGTTGGTCTGCTTTATAGCATTTCCTATCCCAGCAAAAACCCTTGAGCTAAAGTGTTATTTCCAGGAAGCCTGTATTATAATAAAAATATCTTTCCCAAGAGGGGCAAATACACTGACAATTGCTGACCCCTTACTGATAGGGTGACCGTGTGTGCCTGTGTGTCTGGTAGAGTCCCAGGCCACCCTGGTGTTCCATTTCACTCTTGAAAGTGTCTTAGTTGGAAGATAGATTACATAGTCTTCCTGCTTTTTGGGAACAGCTATCATGCAGGCAGGGTTTATCAGGAGAAGATATAAATGGAACAGAAGAAATGGAAAGTGATGGAAATTTAGTTGATGTGTGAAGGAAAGGGACAACCAAGAGTTGACTATAACCAAGAATATCCCTAATTAGAAGAAAGAGGTGAAAACACCAGGTACCCTGGGTGGGGCGCAGTATGGGTGAGAGTGAATGTGCAAAAAAAGAGAAGGGGCCAAGGACTAACTTCATTTTATCCCAGGTCCCTGACTGCTAGCACCATCTTGATGGTTGAAATGTGTAAATTCGGATTTTAAGACCCCCGCTCCGTGCCAAAGCCTGATGGGGAAATGCTCAGCTGTGAAATTCTAACCATGGAGGATGGTAGAATCTTCAGTTGAAAGTTTTTGTTTTGTCAGTGCCCCCTTTCTTCCTTATCTTCAATTTCCAATCCTGAAATCTACATTTGCGTAGCTCATGGAAGTCTGGGGTTGCCTCAGTGGTACTTAATCATTAAAAAGAAGCCCCAGAAGATGCACCACCACGGAGAATGAAAAACTGAAGCCATCAGTGGCTCGGTAATCCACACTTATTGTTACTTTGTATTTTGAACATCACCTTTTCCACTTACAAACAGTTATATTATTAAAAAGATATTTTCTGAAGATAGTAACCTTGGCAGTAGTTGTCAAGGCTAATAGTTTGACATTTCAGATCACCCACAACTAATCAACTGAACATGGCAACACATTTGAAAAACCCATTATAGGCGGAAGGCCCTGAAGTAATATGTCAACGCTCGCTCTAACAGCTGTTATGTAAACGGGCTGATTTCTCTCTGCTGAATGGTCACATGGTTGGAGGGAGAGTGCCTTTGAAGGACACGTGCGTGTAGCTGGGAAAGGAGATTGTGTTATTGAATGCCATATATTTATGGGGGGAAGTCCCTATCACTGATGATAAAAACACTCAGTCATCTCTCACAAATGCTTTTAGGGATGTTTTTCTCATCTAAACATAACACTCCCTGAAGGGCGAGGAGAGCTGTTCCACCATTATTGCCTTCCTATTGGGGAAATGATCTTTAGGGCTGAGCATCCCAGAGCTGTTATCCAAGATTTCCCTGAAAGATAAGAGAAAAATAAGCCGGCAGCTCCGGCTTTCAAAAACTCCCAGGTCCAGGTGGGCAAGTAAAGAAGGAAACTCATTTTGTTTCTGCAATTTCTATAGATTTTCAAGTTGTTTAAAGTATTTGAAGAACCTGGTTCAGAGGATGGTTCTTTTTAATCTCTTAGCCTAGGCTAGATTTATTACTGAGTGATCTTTGTGACTTTTGAGAAACAAAACAAGTTGAAGAATCCTCACAACTGAGCTTGCTCCAAAATGACACAAAAAGGTTGATAAAGATAAAGGATTGGGAAAAGATATTCTCTGTTAAAATTAAGCCAAAGAATACAGCTGGTAGCTGTGTTCATAGCAGGCAAAATAGACTTTAGAGTAAAAAAAGTTAATACCGGAAAATATTGACAAAGACAGGCTTTTAAAAAGGAAATATCTCTAAGTATGACAAAACAATCATAAACCTAACAAATTTCACCTTGAAAGTAAAGTCTGACCAAGAAGCCATGGATAAATAAATCTACAAGCATAATGGAAGATAGTACCCCAACTCTCAAAAGCAGAGATATTAATGCAAATTAAATATTATGCAGGATAACACAAATTAATAAACAAATAAGCTTGAGCAAGGAGATATCTGTAGACATTGCCATCCAATAGAGAATATATTTTCTTTTTTAAGCACACACAAAATAATTTAAAAATTCTCCACAAATCTTGAAGAATTATTAAAAACCTGGCCTCAAACCAACACATGTACCCCGCCAAACCTGAAATAAAAGTAAGAAAAAAAATCAAATCAAACTTAAAGTCACTGTACAAATAATAATCGCCAGAATAATAATCCTATTCTCTGACTAAAATGTACCTCAATTAGAAATCAATAATAAAAACACAACACTCTCTCTAACTTTTTAGAAACTTAAAGCACTCACCTGAAAATTCATAGGTTAAAGAAGAAATGGCAGTGAAAATATAAAAAATATTTAGACATGAATAACAAAAGCACCACAGAACAAAATACATGCAGCAGAACTAAGGTTGTACTTGGAAGAAAATGTTTACTTTTCATTGCAGTTATGGGAAAATAAGGAAGATCTCAATATTCACCTTAAATCATAAGGCAAAGAACAGGATAAATTCAAAGGAAGAAGGTAAGAAAGAATTACAATGGAGACAGGAATTAACAAAACAGAGAATGAGTCATTTTATGTTTCTTTATGGAAATTTTGGCTACAGACTGATGGTTTATGATAGTTTATTAAAATAATGTGTTCAAACCACTATTGGTGAACCTTTCCAAAACAGGTAGCATTTTGGACCATGTACAGTGGCTCCTCCCTGTAATTCTAGCAGTTTGGGAGGCTGAGGCTGGAGGAGCACTTGAGCCCAGGAGTTCAAGACCAGCCTGGGCAACATGGCGAGACCCCATCTCTAAAAAAAAAAAAATACAAAAATTAGTTGGGTGTGGTGGTGTGCGCCTGTCATTGCAACTACTTGGGGGTCTGAGGCAGGAAGATCACTTGGGGGCAGGAAGATCACTTGAGTGCAGGAGGTAGAGGCTGCAGTGAGCCATGTTTGTGCCACTGCACTCCACCCTGGGTGACAAAGTGAGACCCTATCTCAAAACAAAAACAAAAACAAAAAAAACAGCCTTTCAGTTTGTTTAATCAGAAAAACTTTGTATTGTGCAAGAGAATTTCACTGGTCCTCTTGTGATGTTTGGACCTACATCAAGGGTCTCCCAGGTAAAGGTGGAGGGAGGAGAGATCCTTGCAGCGCTGACGATTTTTGCTCACCTAGGTTGGGCTAGGAATAAAGTTTTGTTGTTGTTGTTGTTGTCTGTAATGCCATGATGTCTGATATTTGTTGTGAATTGTAACACAGAAAGCACAAATATGTACCCCTGGGCGAATTATCACAAGGCAAGCAAATTTGTAACCAAAACCCAGGTCAAGAGAACAGAACTTGCCGGTGTTCCAGTGGCTTCCTCAGGACTGATTCCAGTCACCATCCTGTCCTTTTCCCCTCCAGAAGGTACTCACCCTCCTAGCTGTTACGGTAATTACTTTGGTTTATAATTTTATCCCGTAAGTATTTCTCCCCAAACTTGTGTAAGTGCACCTATTCTTTGAACGACGTAAGTAAAATTATAATAGAGTAGGTTTATTTATTTATTATTTTTTTGTAGTGAGCTTCTTTTGCTCAGATTTTGTGAAATTAATGCAGGCTGTTTTATGCAGCTATACATTTATTCATCTTTAATATACAGTATTCTGTTCTCTATATATAGCTTTCTCTCACACACACATCCATCCTATTGTTTTTCAATATAATTCACAATTTATAATCATATAAGTATATAAAATATAAAGTGATGTTACAATTTATGACTACAATGTGAAGGATTACATCAAGCTAGTTCACACATTCATCACCTCAAATATTAATACTTAACATTTTTTTGTGGTGAGAGCATTTGAAATTTAGCCTCTTAGCAATTTTGAAACACATAATACTCTATTATTAGCTATATTCACCACACTGTAGAGTAAAACTTTAAAAAAGAAAAAAGAACATATACCTCCCACCTAACTGGAATTTTGTACCCTTTAGACCACATTTGGTGGCTTGGAATGTGGTGGCTCTCTCAAGAGTTAGAATTAGAAAGTTCTTTGTACATTATTTAACGTTCCTCCATGTCAGCAAGGCACTTAGCCCAATCAAGGCAATTTCTCACAATTTTCTGGTCATTAAAAATATACTTTAAAACCATTGACTTCCCTCGAGGGCTTTCTTGGTGCTGTTGAATCAAAGTTGGAAGTCTCGCCACACTCCATTCATTTTACCGCTGGTTTGATTATTCTGGCCAGCACCTATGCTAAATCTGAGAGCCTGAATTTTGTGCCCAATTAAACACGGAATTAAAAGCTCAGAGAGGCACATCCATTATCAAAATTGAGGCTTTTCGCACCATACACTCACTCGGAAAACATTTCCTAGTGAACTAATAAACCTTAGCCGTTGTCATTCCAGCAGTGTCGCTGTGCCTCTGTTTGCAGCAAAAGGTTTACAAGTCTGAACGGAATCCAAATGAGCTCAGTTCCTGTGATTAATTGAAAAACAGGTAACTCAGGACTAATTTTCTGAATTAATAGTGTTTGTCACAGCTCCGAAAATCTGCTTTAAGTCAAGTCAAAAGTGGCTCTCGGGTTGGAAGAAGGGAATGAGCTGAAACACAAAGGTGGAGTAGAAACCTGTCCCAACGCCACTGTTCTGTCTTTGCTGCCGTTTTTCCCATTTAAATATGTTGTATTTATGTAACATAGAGAATAAAGAGAAAAATGCATTGAACGTTCACACCTGACCACTATGAAAATGTGTTCCTTTATTAAACAGGCTGATAAAGTATTAAAGCTCAAAGACAGGCTGCAGCCAGAAAGCGATGAATACAATTGGCTATTATTGGTGCAAACGCTATGAAGCAGATCTGACTACATTACAGGCAACTTAGGATGGAAAGAGACCATTTTATCTGTATTAGAAGAATAAGAGCCACGTATATATTTGGGCATAGAGACATTGAAAAAATTGATGCAGGAAATTCTGATTCATTTGGAGTAAACCACTGATGTTTCTATCCCCTACTTTCAAATTCATTTGCACACAAACCTGTATTAAATATCCATAACTCACATCTGGGGCTGTGATAGAGGGTGGATGGTGAGCAGTAAGAAGTTGCAAAGTATGGAAAAGTCCTGGTCTCTCTGCTGCAGGAGTAGAAAACTGGAAGAACCCCAGGGAATGGAACCATTATGTCCCTTGGTTAGCTAAAACACATCTCTTCGTAAACCTAAGCAAAAAAATCTAAGCTCATTGTCATGTTGGAAAACAGAAGCTCCGGGTCTCGTCTGGTTAAATACATGTGTAACAAGGGTATCTGGGAATTTGAGGCCATTCCACATTATTTTCTCTTAGCCATTCCAGAAGTCTTGAAGATGGTTTCTATTAGGATCCAGCATAGAACAATACTAGAAAAGCCAACCTGTTTCGTGTCTAGCATGGGCATGTGTACCTGCTGCTCCAAAATGTAGCTCTGAGAATCACTTTGAACAGTGCAACTACTGGTTAATAGATTGGTCTCATGACTCCCTTGGACAAGACACTAAGTTTGAAAGGCCTGGGACTCAGAAGCTCCTGAGGCCAATGTGGCTCTGCCTGCCACTAAATGGAAGTCTCTCCTCTCTGGACATTAATTTTCTCACCTGTAAATTAAGGAGGTTATGTGATATCTTCCCAAAGTTCCTTTACTTTATCTTCCCAAAGTTCCTTTAGCAAGTCACATATTGTTGCTCTCCGAAATTCAGTCTGTTTTTTGAGGGTAAATTTTTAAGCAAACACTACATGATAAAGAAAAACCCTGGACTCTGATGTCAGCCAGATGCAAATGTGAATTTCTGCTCTACAATGTGATCCCAGTCAAATTACTTTCCCACTCTGAGCTTCAGTTTTTTCATCTTCATGAGAGAAATAAGAATATTCACCTTGGCTGGGCAGAGTGGCTCACGCCTGTAATCCCAACACTCTGGGAGGCCGAGGTGGGAGGATTGCTTGAGCCCAGGAGTTCAACAGCAGCTTGGGGAACATGGTGAAACCTCATTTCTATAAAAAGTACAAAAATTATTTGGGTGTGGTGGCACGCACCTGTAGTCCCAGGTACTCAGGAGTCTAAGGTGGGAGGATAACTTGAGTCCAGAAAGTTGAGGCTGCAGTGAGCCTTGATGGTGCTGTTGAACTCCAGCCTGGGAGACAGAGCAAGATCCTGTCTGGGGAAAAAAAAAAAATCTACCTTGCAGGTCATTCAAGAACAAAAATTGGGCAATGTAGGTAGACACCAGTGCCTGGCATTGAGTAAGCACTCAGGAAATCATGGTTATTGTTATTACTTTTCCTTGCTGAGACTTTCAATGTTGCCTTTTTCATAAGCAATACAATTCTTGCCTCGCTATGCCAGTCTTCTCTTCCACCTGGATGAAGCTATCCTGCATCTCCCAGCATCCCCTGTGGTTCTGCATGCACACGTGACTGCATCCCACCAACGGCCTGTGAGTAGAAAACCTCCCACTTGTAACAGGTCACATTCTTTACTCCTTTTCTAACGTACTCAGACAATATTGGAAGCCACATGTAGCAGATAGCAGAGCCAAGAGCTGGAAGGATCTTGGGGCCTAGAATTACTGCTTGAAGGAGAGATACCTGATGGTCAGATACTCTTTTTAGACTTTGTGCATGAGGCGAAAAAGACTCCTGTAGTCTTTGAGTCATTTTTACACCTCTTCATTTATTTATTTTAGCAGCTAGCTTTGTCTAAGTGTTTTTTTTTTTTTTAAGGCAGGGTCTCACTCTGTCACCTAGGCTAGAGTGCAGTGGTGCAATCTTAGCTCACTACAGGCACACACCACCACACCCAGCTAATTTTTGTATTTTTTGTAGACACAGGGATTCCCTATGTTGTCCAGGTTGGTCTCTAACTCCTGACCTCAAGTGAGCCACCCGCCTCGGCCTCCCAAAGTGCTGAAACTACAGGTGTGAGCCACCACACCCAGACTGTCTAACTAATTTGTCTCTGAGACAAGCCATGATTTAAAGGTATACTATTAAAAAATAAATATGAGCTGGGTGTGGTGGCTCATGACTATAATCACAGCACTTTGGGAAGCCAAAGCAGGAGAATCACTTGAGGCCAGGAGTTTAAAACCAGCCTAGGCAACATAGCAAAACCCCACCTCTTAAAAAAAAAAAATATTAAGCAGGCATGGTGGTACACACTTGTAGACCTAGCTACTTGGGAGGCTGAGGCGGGAAGATCACTTGAGCCCAAAATTAGAGGTTACAATAAGCTGTGATTATGCCATTGCATGCAAGTCTGGGCAACAGGGTAACCCCTGTCTCGAATTAATTAATTAATTAAAAGAAAATAAATATGAAAGAAACTGGTCTTCCTTTTTATTTACCTAGAATTGAAGGGGTCTTTGCTCTTCAAGTTCAATGTAACTATTTGCTGACTGCTTCTCTGATATGCCAGACTAGGGAGGGAACCTCCATGCAGAATAAAGACTAGAGCCTGTCACGTATGAAAGGTTAGGATGGATAGCAAGAGAGCCAGTTGGCCCAGACCCCACTTTGATAAGACTTTGGAGTTAACCCGTTGATGTCATCTTCAAAGGAGGCAGAACCACAGAATAACACAAGAAGATTAAAGGTATTCACCATATAGTATGTAAAAATTTGAAACCTTATATTTTTGAAACCTTACAATGTGTATTATATAATATAAAACCTGATATTATCTAAGGTTTTAAATTAAGTTATTTAAATTATTATATATTATTTAAATATATGTAAACATAATATATATTTTTTATATATAACTTTATATAATATACCTTATATTTCTTTTTTTTTCGTTTTTCAACATACCAGAAATACCCTGAAATGAAGCAGTTCAATTTTCTCATAGTCCCTGCTCCCAAGTGTCCAGTCATGACCACACATAATGACGTTAAGTGCCACAATGAACAGATAGAGTGGCTAGACGAGGAGCACGGATTGGTGAAGAGAGTGGTTTATTCCACTGGAGGGTGAGTGGAACAGGTTTCCCAGAAGAGGTGGGTCAGAAGCAGCTGATAAAGATGACCAGGAATGTCCAGGTGGAAAAGCTGAGATGGAAGGTGCGCTGGGGGAGTGACATTCCTGACAAAGAATGACAGTCTGGCATAGAACAATGTCTGGGAGCCTCTGAAGGGTTCTGAGTAGGAGAATAATCTAACTAGATCTGTAGTTGAGAGCCATCATTTGCACAACAGTGTTAAGAATCATGTGGGAAGGGAAGTATAATTGGCACAGAGGACTGGGGGAGTGACTATACTAGTCTAGAACAAAGTGTGATCTGCTGATCTAAGAACGTGGCTGTGGGGGAGTCCATGATGGGCAGGATCAAGATTTCTAGGAGGTTCAGGTCATGGTGCCCAATAGGTTCTGATGTGGAGGAAGAAGACATCTTGGATCACTCAGAGGTTCCAGCTTTAGGGACTGGCTGGCGAGTAACTTTCGTGATGTTTAGGTCAGTCCAACCTGACCACATGCTGGTCAATAAGGGTAAAATGTGGGACTTCTCAGTTCATCTCCCACTTGCTGTCATTCTGCTACAGTGTTTGCCCAAACCTAGACATTAAGTTTCTTACTGAGACCTGTTTTGGCCCCATATTCTGTTGGACTCACAGAAGCTCCTTGGTTTATAGGAAATGTCTACTTAGACTAAATCATGGACCAGTTGTACTGTATTTGGGTCTCTGTGTGTGTATGTGTGTGTGTGTGTGCGCGCGCGCGTGTGTTCCTAGCAGGCTTAATTGCAATAACATTTATGTCACATAATATAGTGCACTGAGGTTGTAATTTTCCTATCATCTAAATTGCAGGCTGAGAATTGTGTTAAGGAAGGACCGTAGAGAATGAATTACTGCTTTCAAAATGACTACTTTTAACTGACAATGTGACTGGCAAATGAATGCTAGAGACGGAAGGATATTTTGTATTTAATGTTAGTCAGCTGTACCCCAGGACTTTTTAAGTGCAGCTAACTTACACCATTTTCATGTGAAATTTACAACTAACACCTGGTCTACCTAGAAAATCATTTTTCCTGCTTCACATTATATTACCTTTGAAAAACACTTAGCAGCTATTTTTGAAAACATGGTGCTGACAGTTCAACCTGTCGATTTCTTTTAGACTCTCCTGACAGGTAGGCCTGGGTTTGGTTGCAATGACTCAGCGCTGGTGTGCAAACTGGAAGGGGCACCATTGATTCCTTTCAAGGAGTGGAATGAGCAAGGAAACATTCAGCATCATATACCCAGCAGATATTTATTGCTTATTAAACATGGTGATGATTAAAAACTGGTTTCTCTGGGGAGCAAGCATGATCGTTGTGAAGGTAGGTGCTGGGTTCAAATCCTGCTCTGCCATCAACTCCAGCATCCACCACATGACCTCAGCCAGTGATGCAGCCTGTCTGAGCTTCTATTCCCTCATCTGCAAAGTGGGTCTAAGAATAAAGCAAATCGCACTGGGATGTGGGACAGTAAAGAAGGCAGTGTCTAGGAAGTGTCTGGCCAGGGTGAGTCCTCAGGGAGGGATAGCCTGTCATTACTGTAATTGTCCTGGGTGAAAGTTATCCTGGAAGAGAACACTGGATAGGATTCTGACCTGTGGGGGAAATTCAGGTAACGATTCAGGTGAATCCAAAGTCATAAAATCTCAGGAAGCCTGCAATGTCAAAGCTTTCACAGACTTCCATGCTTATGTGGATCGGAGCAATGAGGCACCAAAAAGGCCAGGGAGACCTGGGGCTGCGGAGGTGAAGGCCTCCTTCTGCAGATCTCTCCATGGGCCCTGGGTCACTGTCCACTGCCTTCGGATCTGCTTGCACGTCCCTCCAGCCCAGAGCCCGTGGGCCCACGCTCCTTTTACAGACTCTTTTGGTTGTATTGTTCAAATTGTTGATTTGCTGAGGCTCCAAGATTAGACCCAATGCAACACAGTCTTCAGGAGACTCTGTTTCTCCAGAGCCACTGACCCCAGATCTCCCTTCCCCATGAATCACTGGTCACATGAACTCAACTTTTAGCCAAAAGGCTCCAGCACAAGCTCAGGAGGAAAGGCTGCTCTGTGGTGCAGGCAGAGCCCCTGAGAGTCAAGACACCTTCATGGGCATGCTCGCTGCTGGGGTTTGTCTGGGAGGAATGACAGGCAGGTGAAGGATGAAAAGGTTTGATATCTGCCCCTTCCTACTTTCCTTCTCTTCACCCTTGCTTGCTCCCAAGAGCCCTTTTGAAAATGGGACTTTTAATCAATGGCACAGGAACAACGGAATAGTTTTGGGGAAAAAAAATTAGAGCCATACCTCACACCATGCATATAATAAATATAACCAAAAGAATTAGAGGTCTGAATGTAAGAAACGAAGCTGTACGAGCATTTGGAAAAGACACAGTGAACTCCTCTATAACCTGCTGTTGAGGAAAGGCACTGTTCTACAGTGGGCAGGTCTATGCAAATCCACCCCAAAGTCCAAGGAAGCTGAGAGGCCCAAGAAAGAGGCTGACAAATCCAGTTGCTTAGAAAGAAACACTTAATAGGGACCTGGGAACAGAAGCTGTGTCTGTGTTTTGGGTGGTGGTAAGACAAGATGGTGGATCCCACTCCATCGTTCCCAGACCGAGGCTTCTATGCCATAGGGAAGGGTGGTTCAGAAGGCATGTATAGGATAACTGAAGCACAATAATATCAAGGTTGTTTGGGATTTATGGTAAGGACCTGCTCCTATATAAGGAACAAAATCTTAGAGGCTCCTTGGAACAGGGGTTAATGGAAGCCAACCAACCTGGCAGATTAGCATCCAAGAAAGAGTCGCTTCAGCTCCACAGGTGCGCTAACTGTGCCTCAAAATCCAGAGGCAATGGAGAAAAAGGCTGATGAATGTGACTACACAAACCTTTTTCTTTAAGTTTGTCTGACAGAATACACCATAACCAAAATCAAAAGACAAGTGACAAACTGAGAGGAAATATTTTCAGCATGTATCACAGACATAGGACTAACATCTCTGCTATGGAGAGACTTATTAACAACTGAAGGAAAAAAGAGCAAACACCGAATAGAAAAACACATGAAGACACAACAGACAATTTGCAACAAAAGGCTATAAAAATGGCCTTTAAACACATGAAAAATGTTGAAATGTATTCATCTTAAGAGAATGGCAAATCAAAATTGTGCTGAGACACCATTTCTCATCTATCTGATTGGAAAATATGGAAAAGCTCCACCACACACTCTGTTGATAAGTCTGTTTGGGAAATAGGTGCTCTCACTGCTACAGCTCTTGAGGAGTGCTCTTGGAAATAGCCAACAAAGCTACATATGCACTTGCCTTTGACCCAGACATACCAATTCTAGGAATTAAGACACACTTTTAATGCAAAAATACATATACACAAGGCAATTCATTGCAACCTGGTTTATAATTGGTAAATATCGGTAACTCCCTAGACACCCAATCACAGGAGAGTATTTGAATAGACTATATCCACACAATGGAATATTGGACGGCTGTGAAAAATACTGAGAAAGATTACTGTAAACTGCTATAAAGTGATTTCCAATGTTCAGCAAAGAAACAAAGCACAAAAGAGTATCTAAAGGATGCCTCCTTTTATGTAAGAAAGAGTCAACAATAAGCAATTTATGTGCTAATGTTTTGCATAAAGAAATACAGGGAGGATAAACCAGAAACTAACATGATTAGCTACCTATAGGGAAGGGGTTGGAACAGGACGGAATAGATAGTGGGGTGTGGATGGGGTGGAAAGGAGTAGGCCTGAGAGGAAGAGATGCCAGGGCAGGAATGGAGTGGACTTGCAGAACCATGTTAATTTTTAAAAACTCAGAAAAAAATTAAATGAACAATATAGAAAAAACGTTGAAGTGTAAACAGAAACAAATAAACTTAACTGTCTTTTGAAGGAATAGCATAACCATCATGAACAGGAGGGAACGAATGGTTGGGCCAAACCTATTATGGTCTGGAGTGCTTTATTTCCCTACAAGCCTACTTTAGCATGGGAGATGGCACTTTTGTGCAAAAAGAGCCCTGGAGGAGAGGAGAGAAAACGCAGTAGAATGGATTTTTGAAACGATCCTTCAAAGCTCTCGTAGCACATGTTTTCATGGGTTCTTAGTGTAGGAGCAGTTTGAAGTGTATTTAGTTTTCTGGATAATAAACATGAGGCTAAAGGTCACAGCAGACATTTTGTTGCTAAAGGCAGGTGATACTGAGATTATGTGGACACACAGATATGCAATCTACATATTTTTAATGTGAAGAATCCATGAGGGCAAGTTTGGCACGCTAATTGCTTGATGTCACCAAAAAGTATAATCTTGAAAGAGAAGCCAGAAGTATCCAAATAGGCCCCAGATAAGAATTTTAAATGGCTTTTCCTTATCTTCCAAGTGGATTTCTACCCACACAGATTTATTGAGTGCTTATTATGTGCCAGGTACTTTTGTCCCAGGACAATAAGGGACAAGACCCTCGTGGAGACAGACAAGGAAAAAGAAGACAAATATCAGATAAGACAAATTTGAGGAGTGGGAAATATCTCAAAGACAACAGAGTGGAGGTGGGGCCACTTTTGCTGGATAGTAAAAAAAAAGTCTCATCAACAAGGAGGCATTTGAGCTGAGATCTGAGTGGGAGAGAAGGCAGCATGCAGAGATCTGGGAAAGAGAGGACCAGGCAGAGGGCGTGGCAGAATTAAAGGTCCTGGGGCAGGACCAGCTTTGGCATGTTTAAGAAACAGAAAGAAAGCTAGCATGGCTACAGCAGAACAAACAGAGGAGCCTGGCATGAGATTAAGCAGGATCACATTATAAAATAATAAACCCATCCAGATAACGCTATATTCTTAAAAGACTGACCCAAATTATATTCCAATTCCCTGAACCTGAAAATTGTGTTTCTACCTCATGAAAATTCCTGTGCCGGAGATAAAACTTGAAAAGGATTTAATGAAAACCCTTTACTCTTTCCCTTATCTGTTCTGGTTTAGCTGTTTCCTCGGAGGTTGTCAGGAAAGGAGGGGAAGCTAGCTTAATGTTTCAAAAACGCCATTGCTCTGTGAAGAGTGAGGCTGCTTTTGCTAAGTCATGGAGGAAAAGCTACTCTCGGTTGATGAAACTCTCGATATTTATTTATTAAATAATTGTTTAAGGCAAATGGGACTTTCTGCTGGAAGAAGCTTCCTACAACCCCATCTATCAAAGTGGAGAGCCACAGGTGAAGAGAGCAATTTCATGGTTCATACTGCCATTGATGCTTCTTCATGTCCTTTGAGAGCAAGCCTCTTTTATTCAAGTTTGGGGAAGGAAGGGTTTAAGTTTTAGGTACTGTCAAATTTGGCCATCCAAGTGAAAACCAGGGGGCTTGCTGGGAAGATAAGAGAGCAGCACTGGAAGACTCTTCCTTGGTGACAAGGGAGACAGTTCCATTAACCACCATCCAATGCTTAAGGGGGAAGGACCCAACTCTACTGCTCTTGCAAAGTCTGGTCCAGAACAATCAGATCCCAGGGTCATTTTCTGCATGAGCTCACCTTCTTCTTATGGTCAGAGCTGTGTTCATAATGAGATGCTTAGAGGGAACATTAAATGAATGCTTCCTATGCATGGCTGTAAATTCACAGGACAGCTGAGGAGCACGCAGGAGACTAAGCCCTCCACCATTTCTGCTTCACTGAGCTCGGAGCCCTCTTGCCTTGACAGAGCAGAAGGCATCTCTCCAGCAGGTCTCACTTTAGCCAGCCCTGGCCCCCATTCCCTGGGGTGCTCTGAGTCATGCTGAGTCCTGCACCTGGAGAGCGGGAGCCCTGGAGGAACATTCTAGACACCTCCTTCTGGAGCCAGGGATGCCAGCCGTGCCAGTGCTTGGTGTCTGTGGTACCCAGGAGACACAGTCTTGTTGACACTGCTGGTGTTTGTAAATCTCAAATGCATCTAGCCTCAGGAAAGTTATGAATTTTAGGTGGGTTTTGGAGGGCTTTTCATCAGCAGTGAACCTCAACATACCCAGGATGAGGAGAAAACAAGAAAAACTGAAAAGATTTGCTGCCTACAGCCGTGAGGGCGCTGCTGTTTTCTGCAAGGGGTTCGGAGTTCTGGTCCCTATAAATTAGTTCCCAGTGCTACTTGAGGTGAAGTTAACCATTAGGGATCATTTCACCAGAGAGATGAACAATCAGGACCCTGAACACTGTTGTGCTTAGCCAAGGAAAGGAGAGGCCGGGTATGGTGGGTCATCCTTGTAATCTCAGGACTTTGGGAGGCCAAGATGGGGGATCATTTGAGGTCAGGAGTTCGAGACCAGCCTGGCCAACATGGTGAAACCCCATCTCTACTAAAAAATACAAAAATTAGCCGGGCATGGTGGCACACACATGTAGTCCCAGCTACTCAGGAGGCTGACGCAGGAGACTTGCTTGAACCCGGGAGACAGAGGTTGCAGTGAGCCAAGATCGCGCCACTGCACTCCAGCCTGGGAGACAGAATGAGACTCCATCTCAAAAAACAAAAAAAGAAAAGGAGCCCATTCACATTCAAGCAATGCCCATGGAACCCTGTAAACATGGGGCTGCCTCTTTCAAACTGGTAGAAAAAAAGAAAAGAAATAAATTCAAATACAAGTTTGACTTTCCTTAAGCATTTTAAATTAAGGGTGTTTTCAATAATTTGCTATAAAGAAAACCTAATCTCAGGATCTTGTGGCTGGTCTGGGCTCAGGTACCATGTTTACAGTGGGGTCATTGATAAGAAAAGCTACCAACTCTACCTCTATTTTTGCATTCCTATATCTATGGGTCATTTCCTTCCACCCTCCACCCACGTTTTCTTCTCTTGATTATACAGTTTTCTTGGGTTATCACACTGTAAGTTCAACAGGGTTTAAAAGCAGCATTAAGCCTCCTGATTGTTGATGGTGGTGGCAATTACAGTCCGGGGGAATTTATAATTTCTTTAGGAAATCAAGTCTGAGAGGCCCATGAGCATATGTTCTACACTGGTGTGCCTTCAACCGAAATACTTCCTTCTAAAGGAAAGAGGAAACCAAAGCAAACACACCACAAAGATCCGATCCTTTAGATTAGAATTGAAACAGGCAGATGCCATAGGAGTCTCTGTGTTCAAAAAGAACAGAACATAGAATTTTGATATTCTTATTATAGTTGGATCTTGGTATCTGTCATCATAAATATGTTGTTATAAACATAATGCAAATGGGTAAATGTATTTCTTGTATATTACTTTAAAGATTTCTTTGCTTTGGGGTATTTTATTTTCTCACTTATTTCTTTTAAGAGGAAGGAGAGTGGGAAAATATAGCTAAAAAAAATAGTTGATCATTAGCTCTTTCATTTTCTAAGAAGTCTTAACTTCCAACATCACACTGGGATTGTCAGCACCAACTGGGCAGGCAGAATTGCCCCATGTAAACCCTATTATTGCTGAATAACAAATAACCCAACTTTGCATATATATATATATATATATATATATGTATACATGAACACATACATACTTATGAACACACACACATATATTCACACACGTATACACATAATACATACAGTCACACATACACACAGCTGCACACACATTCACATATACATGCTCCTGCATATACATGCCACACACTCACATTTTACCTTTGCTTCTGAGGGTGAGCCCAAGTGGCCTTCACATCTCCAGCAAATGAAGAACTCTCGCTCTCTGTTTAGGGACAATAAGATCTGAATAAAACATCAAACTATGCCAAGGAGACTCATGGTCACCTTCAAGGTGTCAGTGGCGTCTGAAACAGCAATAACAAAGTGCTCATCTTTGACGTTACAATATGGGATGATGCTGGGCCTGGATTTGTGACCAAGGGTCATCCAGCTTGTCTCCGGCCCTGTAGAGAGCTGTGGGAAGGCTGGACACTGTCATCTTAAAAGCAGCCTCCTAGGTGGTCCTGGGAAGGCGACGCAGTGTGTCAAGTTAACTGAAGAGCTGGGCTCCGAGTCCTGATTGCTCTGGGCTGGACAGAGGGCAGGCGCCCACCAGGGACGTTGCCCAGGGGTTGAGGCTTGGGGACAGAGAGGCCAGAGCAGGATGTAGAGACCTTTTGATCTTGGGCTTAGCTGCCAGTGCTGGAAGGCAGTGCAGTGGGGGTTTGAGACGATATTGATGTCCCTCACAGGCCCACACGATTTCCCCGGAGGGTCATGAGGCCAGGCTTGTATTTAGTTAGCAGTAATGATCTCGTTAGGGGTGTGAATGGGCCACCACCCAAGACATTCAGCTCTGCCAGCAGGCCTCCCCCCGAGCCCTGCCTACCCTGTGTGGCCTTACACGGGACATGAACTGTGATTAACAGACTTCCAGTGCTTAATAATTTGCAAAACAGCATTAAACAAGGGAAGTTGAGGACAATCGGAATAGGACATTGGCCGGGCGGGAGGTGGTTGTCAACAGAGCCAGGACAATCCTGCGAGCAGGGCCTTCACAAAGCTGGCAGGGTACAATGTCACAGCTGGCTGCTGGCGGGGCGCCGGGCCAACAGCGCCTCCCCATCCATCCAGGTGGTGAGGCTGAGCCGGCCTTTTAACTTTGTGAGTTTCTTTAAAAGGGAAGAGAGAGAGGGGTGGGGGGTAAAAGCCCCTCCTGTTTCTTCAGTAGGAAAGAAAGTAAGAGGAGGCCCATTGAGCAAGAGAAAGAAAGAGATTAAGTAGCAAAGAAAGTGACAAGCTGATAATAGAGAACACTTTCAATGGTGGTAATCCTTGACATACAAGGACAAATATGAATACTTTTGTTCTTGAATTTAGATTAACTTTGTGTCGGGAAAGAAACCAGAATGCAAGTTGGTTTGCTTGTGCCTCTTGTGAAGCTCCCTGAAGGCGAGTTGACAGTGGATTGGGAAGGCCCCCGGAAAGCCGCCGCGCAGGGGATGTTTACTGGAACAACTGTAGCTGGGCAGTCCATGTATTAAAAGACCACAGTGGTTGAAGACGGAATAGGCGAATTATTAAAGATGTGAGATGTGGCAGTGTTTGACCTATCTTTCTTTGTCTCACTGTGTTATATACCGTGAGGTCACCTCAGCCCTGTGGACACTGTTTAACATTCAAAAATCATAAAAGTTTTGTATTTTTAATATCCATCACATGCAGAAAATCTGATTTTTATCAGTGTGTATTCAAACTTCCATGTATTCGGGGCCACCATCCACGGTTCTCAGAGCAACAGGAAGTCGGTTTTATGGGAACATCGTAACGAGGAGGCTTGTTTGACTCCCAAGAAACATAATAACTTATTAAGACCCAAGGAAAAGACCAGATAAACCAAGAATGGTGTGGGTGGGCTTTATTTGTAGCTTCTTGTGAGTTCCATTTTTTGAGCCTGCCGGAAGAGTCCAGCCTTCTGCTGAGGGGACACTGATTTCTCTCCTGCTTACTAATGACAGGGAGTGTCCTCGACACCCCTCTCCCGGCAGTTCCTTTTGTTAAACTTATTTCACGTTGAAATAGTCCATCGTGCTGCTCCCAACCCAAACAGCAGGCTGTGTTTCTTCTGGCAAATATCTTTATCACTTTACAAACGGAGCTCCAGCTGCCACACTGGATGTGCTCATGGAATTTGTCATGGCGGTTTGCAAAATGTGTCCTTGGTATCCTTGAATGTGGCCGCAGTGACACACGGGAGAGGAGGGACACACCATGGGGGGGTGTTTTGGGGAGGAGGTGTCTGCTGAACGACCACTTGAAATCCCAAATTGCTGCTTATGATTAAAGTGATGAGTTAATGCTTCTTTAAAAGAATGGCGACAAGCAGCTGGGACTGAGACGACGAGGGTAGTGTGGGTGATGGAAATGTCAACAGAGGTGGTGGGGACTTCTCAGGGGAGCTCTGTGGATGTCACCAGGCAGTGACATTGTGACATTTTGCACGTGTTGTACTTTTGGGGCCACATTTCATCCAGACAGGATGACTGACAGCCTTATTCTGTGATTTACTTAGCAGCTGGGATTTGTCTTGACACCCATGCTTAATATGTCCCTTTCCAGGATTGGCAGGCTCCCGAGAAAGGAATCCAGGGGTCCTCCCCACTCCTCTCAGTGCTGGCTGGCAGCGCGTCCGGGCCTCAGTGCCTCTGCTGCTAACTGGCACAGGCTGCCCCTGCCTTCTGCGGCTCCTCCACAACCCGTGTCACTACCCAGCATGGGCCTTGCCTCGGGCCCCTTGCAATCTCCTGATTAAATCAGAAAAACAGAATGTGCTACCCACCAATTTTTTCTAGGAGTGTTTTCCCAAGGGAACTGTTTTTTTTTTCTTTTGCAAAGGCTTGAACCAGGCCCATTCTGGCAATTCTGAAAAAATTAAGGATCGTTTAAACTGCTTCCATCAAAAGAACTGTCTCATTGATTTCTTCCTGGACAAATCAGAACTGGATCTGCATAGGGCTTTCATATTTGCATGGGGTCTTTAAAGAACTGCTGAAAATAGCAATTTTTCAGAAAGCATTGGAAATTCTGTGTGAAACTGTAATGATGGACGTGTCATTGCACATTTGTCAAAACCAGTAGAATGTACAACATAGAGTGAACTTGAACGTAAATGTGGTCTTTGTTTAATAATAATCTATCAATAGCAACAAATGTATCACACTGATAATAATCATCATCATCATGGGGAAACTGTAGCATGGGAGGGAACCTTCTGTACTTTCTGATCAATCTTTCTGTAAACTTGTTATACTTCTGTTAGGATTCTGTATACCTTTTCTGTAGAACTTCTTTTAAAAAATAGTCTAGTGATTTAAGGCCGGGCACGGTGGCTCACACCTGTAATCCCAGCACTTTGGGAGGCTGAAGCAGGTGAATCACCTGAGCTCAGGAGTTCGAGACCAGCCTAGCCAACATGGTGAAACCCCATCTCTACTAAAAATACAAAAATCAGCCAGGTGTGGTGGTGGGCACCTGTAATCACAGCTACTCAGGAGGCTGAGGCATGAGAATTGCTTGAACCTGGGAGGCAGAGGTTGCAGTGAGCCAAGATTATGTCACTGCACTCCAGCCTGGGTGATAGAGAAAGACTGCATCTCAAAAATAAATTAATAAAATAAAATAAATTAAATTAAAAATAGTCTATTAATTTAAAAACAAACGAAAGGCATTGGGTTGACTCACACCCAAAGTGAAGGATGTCTGTCTTCATTCATAGACATGCGGATTTGGCAGGCCCTGCTGATGCTCTGCACTGCCCCCCACACACCCCGCTATTCACACACTAGCTTGATGGTTTCCATCTGCAAGTGCCTGCGCCTCTTTGCTGGGCTATTTTTTGGCCCACAAGGGGACAGGCCTGAAGTGCTCCTTTTCCCTGGGAGCAGGCTTCAAATAGTACCTGACAGGCATTGCTAGAGAAAACCCAGCTCCCTCTGGGGCAGGGGGCTAACTGCAGTGTCACCCAGGGGCCCCAGAGGGATGGGCCCTGCTGCCCACAGCAGGCACCTGATCCTTGATACACCTTCACCACCCTTCCTCTCCTCAATTCACTTCCCAATGCTCCTCCTGATGCCTCCCTAATTCACTCCCCTGTTCCCGTCTCCCACGTACATCAGTGTTCGGGAGAGAAGCAGACCTTACTCTTGGCTAATCCACTACCAGGCCAGATGTGAAAACTGAATGACATGTGCAAAGCCGTGATAGGAATACGTGTTTTCTGGGTTCAGCCTAGTTGGATGGAATGCCACTGGGGGATTTAACATTCAAAACATAGATCATAAAAAAAAAAAATCGGACAGTGCAAGGTGGCTCATGCCTGTAATCCCAGCACTTCAGGAGGCCAAGGGTGGATCACTTGAGGCCAGAAGTTCAAGACCAGCCTGGCCAATATGGCAAAACCCCATCTCTACTAAAAATACAAAAATTAAAGGGGCGTGGTGGTACACACCTGTAATCCCAGCTACTCGGGAGGCTGAGGCACAAGAATCGCTTAAACCTGGGAGGTGGAAGTTGCGGTGAGCTGAGATAGAGCCACTACACTCTAGCCTGGGCAACAGAGGGTGAATCTGTCTCAAAAAAATAAATTGCACACAAAGACTAGGTGACCAGGAAGACAGTCTCTTTCAAATGAGGCACCTGGTCATCTAAGGCTATTTCTTGGCGGTTCTGGGGAGCTGATGAATGCGGGTGCATAAGAAGTTGCTACTCTGCTTTGCTACTTTGGTTTGAATTTAAGGCTCCAGCCATGGAGACTTGGAAGGACTTTCCCAGAGAGGAGCACTGAGCAGTCACAGGCTTCCTTCCTTCCTCGCTTGCCTGGAGCTGGTGTTCATTAGACTCAGGCCGGCGCTAGGGCCAGCACCCATCCTGCAGCAACATCGCTGGGCAAGACCCATGCATGCCACGTTTGTGGGCTCCTTGGTGGTCAGCTCTCTTTCTCTACCGAAGCATGAAAGAGCTATTCGTATTCTAGTCAATGACTTCATTTGTATAGGTAATAGGTGAGTATGATATAATTATCTAAGCAGGAATAATACAAAAAAAAAAAAAAAAGACATTCCCCTCTTCCATTTTCAGTCTTCCAGTTCTGCGCTCTAGAGACAAACTTGGTTGTAGTTTTTCCTGTGCTCATGCAGGTATAGTCTGTGTGTAAACAGCAGGTCCTGCTGTAAACAACAGGTATCTGCCCTGTAGAAACACCCTCTGGAGGGTGGGCAGGACCAGGGCAGATGATGAGGCGTTGCTTCTGGGATTGGGTTCTGTTACATAAGACTGTGCCGTAGCTATGGCTTGAAGAAGTGAGCTGCAACGTTGTCAGAGGGCCACACTGTCGGGGCCTGAAGGGGGTCTGTAGGAGTTGAGAGTGACTCCTGGCCTACAGTCAAATAAGGAACTGAATTTTGCCAATTCATAGACATGGGGACCCTGAACCTCAGATGAGGCTACAGCCCCAGTTGACACCTTGATCCCAGTCTGGTGACATCCTGAGCAAACGCTCCAGGAGACCCATACGTAGCCTCCTGACCTCAGGAAACTGGAAAACAATCTGTTTCTGTTGTTTGAAGCTGCTATATTTGTGGGAATATTTTACACAACAATGAAACACTAACACAAGTATAATAGTATTTGGAAAACACTTGTTTTCCCATTTGTTTTGTTTTGTAGTTTTTTTTTTTTCACTTAAAAATCTATCTTGGAGATGATTCCAATCAGTAAATCCTTCTTTAACCCTGCGTGTGAACAGCTGTTTGTTTGTCATTTGCCGGATTCTTTTCCAAAGAAGCTTAATTAAGTTCAGTAGCCGCAGTACTTGGTCATAAACTTGGGCTGCCTTGCCATAATAAGTAATAAAGTAACAACCAGGTGATGCAAAAGTAATGTGGCCAAAATAATTTTTTGATCTTTCTATTATCTGTTGCTTTATTGGTTTGAAGATCAAATTGATGAAGACCTTCAGAGATAAAGATAATTTCTAATGGCACATACTCAATAAACTAATTTGTCTTGTTACGGTTATAAAAGGCAAATGCACTTTCTTTTCTTACGAAAGCCACATATTCAGGCCTTGTAACAGATTTTGGCAAGTTTGTCACTGACTCAGTTTCCCTTCCCTCTGGCAACTAGATGACCTGTTCTAGTCTCTCTCCAGGTTCAGCAGCTGTGACTTTCGGCCAATGAAACATGGCGGAAGTGATGCATTTCCCTTACTGGGCTGTCCCACAGAAACCTCCCACTGGATCTTCCCCACTTTCCCCGACTCCCACCTGCCAGCTGGAAACAGAATTCAAGACAGATCTTCAAGTTCCAAGGGGTGGTGGAACCTCACACTGCAAAGAGACTGGCCTTAGAATCACCCCATGAAAGGCTGCCTCAGAACACTTACGTTGAATCATCATGTGAGCGAGAAATAAAACTCCCATTGTGTTAGGCTGCTAAAATTTGAGGATTGTTTGTTTCAGCAGAGAGCTAATTCTGACTGATACAGGAGTGGGGATTTGCTTTCAGAAAGGATTCTTTACTTTGCAAGAGGAATCATGCCAGGATCTCTTTAAGTTGCAGGCTTGCCTTACACAGGTGATATGAAGCCACTTATTACACATTGATCTCAGGGGCACATCAGTTGTGCAAGCTGCTGGCATGTTCAGGGCCATGCTCAAAGTGTGTGTTCAGCAAAAGGTATGCTCCATGGTAAAAAAAAATACACAATGCTATTTATAGTAAGTTCTGATTAACATCATGATCTAATATTAATATTTTAGTTGCAAATAAATGCTAAGTTTCTATTTGTTTTATTATTATTATTATTGAGATTCAGGGTCTCGCTCTGTGGCCCAGGCTGGAATGCAGTGGTGTAATCAGGGCTCACTGCAGCCTTGGCCTCGCAGGTTCAAGAGGAGCTCCCACCTCAGTCTCCTAGGTAGCCGGGACCACAGGTGTGCACCACCACACCAGGCAAATTTTTCTAATTTTTGTAGAGACAGGGTTTTGCCATGTTGCCCAGCTGGTCTCGAACTCCTGGGCTCAAGAGATCTTCTTGGCTTGGCCTCCCAAAGTGCTGGGATTACAAGTGTGAACCACCGTGCCAGGCCTTGTATTTGTTTTCTTACACATGTTGAATCTACTTTATTTGCTTAGTTGATTTATAGCTTTCCTGTTTTTCACCTTATTGTTTGAATTTCCCCACAAGCAGTGATTGCAACTCAATGCAAAGCAGTAGAAGAATTTCTTTCTAGCTCTACCTGTTATTTTTTTCCTACTGGAATAAACATGCTTCGGGAAAGTCAGTCTTGAGTAGCTTCCACTGAGTTCAAAGGAGTTGTCTGTCCCTTGGCTGATGAAGTACTTGTGTTAGGGGGCAGATAGTTTCCATTCAGCAGGATTCTTGAGAGTTACAAGCATATCCTGCTTAACTATGAGCTCCAAGAGGTCAGGAACCGTGACCTTCTCTGCTCTCCCTGTGGCTTGTGGCTCAGCGCATCATGTAATTGATGGCCAACAATTTCCCATTGACTATACAAATATTTCAGTTAAAGGGTTCTTTGCCTTTTGTGGCCACATAGATGCTAGTTTCACCCACATGCAGAAATGTACCTTTAAGCCAAGTACATTGGAGATATTAATAAATATTCAGTTGAGCATCCTCTTTCATAGAGTTGCCATTCTGGTTCACTGATTCATTTTTAGGTCTCAGCTCATGGAATGAGAAGTGGATGGACAGAGACTTGCTTTAGAGCCTGGAAGAATTAATAAGTTCCCCACAGGAATGAGGAGAAAACGTGAAGCTGTGGGGAAAGTGGGATGTTTCCTCATTGGAACAGGAGATAAAATAAGACATCGCCTGAGGCCACCTTTTCTGAAACATTGCCATTGGCAGCCCTGGGGATCCACTTGAGTAGTCAATCCTGTGAAAGGGAAGAAGGAATTCCAAGAACAAACCCAGGGAATCTGGAGCACAGCTACTGCCTCGTCTTAAAAGAAGCGGCTGGCGCCGTGGCTCACACCTGTAATCCCAGCACTTCGGGAGCCTGAAGCGAGGCAGGCAGATCACCTGAGGTCAGGAGTTCGAAACCATCCCGGCCAACATGGTGAAACCCATCTCTACTAAAAATACAAAATTAGCCAGATGTGGTGGTGTACACCTCTAGTCCCAGCTACTCCGGAGGATGATGGGGAAGAATCGCTTGAACTCGAGAGGCGGAGTTTGCAGTGAGCTGAGATCAAGATATTGCACTCCAGCCTGGGTGACAGAGCAAGACTCTATCTCAAAGAGGGGAGGAGAAGAGAGAAGGGGCGGGGAGGGGGAGGGGAGGGGAAGGGCAGGGGCAACAAACTCTATTGGCTTGGTGGGAGAGAAGAGGAAGCAGGAACTGCCGCCTGCCCTTTGGGAGGCTGTTGAAGCAGAGCTGCGGGAGCACCACGTGACCCTCGCTGCCATCTGAGTTGCATTTGGGGTTTACATCTGCGGTTGCTGAGAGCTCGGGATGTCCTAGTGGTGTGCAGGGCCACTTGGGAAACTCAAGTGTGCTGGGCCGATGGATTAATTATGAGAAAGAAAAGAAACGTTTTATCCGAGGAATTTGAGCCTCCTCTAAATGATCAGGCCCAGGACAGGAATGAGGCAGCAATCCCATTTTACTCCCCTTCTTGGGCTGACGTCATCAACTCTTTTTTTTTTTTTTTTTTTTTTGAGAAGGAGTTTCACTTTTTCGTTACCCAGGCTGGAGTTCAGTGGCGCGATCTCGGCTCACCGCAACCTCCCCTTCCCGGGTTCAAGCAATTCTCCTGCTTCAGCCTCCCGAGTAGCTGGGACTACAGGCGCGCGCCACCACGCGCAGCTAATTTTTGTATTTTTTAGTAGAGACAGGGTTTCACCACGTTGGCCAGGATGGTCTCGATCTCTTGACCTCGTGATCCACCCGCCTCGGCCTCCCAAAGTGCTGGGATTACAGGCGTGAGCCACCGCGCCAGGCAGTCATCAACTCTTAAAGCCGCTTGCTCTGTGGACTCGACTAACCGCCGCCCAAGCGGCTTTGCTGTAAATTAACCCAACAACGCCGTTCTCCGCTGGACGCTACCATACTCATACGCTCCAGTTCAATGTCCAGCCAATCGCTAATCGATGTTATTTCTGTCAACCAATAGGAACTCCCAACAAACACCTTTGTGTCTGCCCATTCCTCGTTCCCCTTTTATCCTTTAAAAACCTGCTTGTAACGAAGGCTAAATGGAGCTCATATCCAAGGTGACTTGGGTCTGAGTCTTCGGGCAGCTTTCCTCACCTTGGCTCCAGTAAACTCTCTGACTTATATCTGTGCCTCAGCTGCTGCCTTCAAGTCGACATTTCTGTTTTGATGAAGGTACGTTTTACAGACCTCAAGAGGAAAAGAGAAGGGAAGGTGATGTAGTATAAAATCACAGGAAAGATTGGGGTGAAGGAAAAAACACAGAACTTGAAAATTGAAGTTACTCTGTTTTTATTCTCATGAAGGGGCCTCTACACATTCCCACAGTCAGAAACTCACTCCAGAAACTCCAATTGCGCTCCCCAACCTTGCTTTGTAAATTTGGCCACGGGCTTGGCTCTAAATCCACATTAATTTAACTTGAAAAAAGATAAATGGTCTTGCTGTATTTCAAGATATTATGGGATGGCAAGGACTTCTATTGGGAATAGGTGTGACCAACAGAGACACAGTATCTAAAAAAACCCATTGAAGCTGAGGGGTGGAAAGAGCATGGAGGGAGAGAGGTGAATTTTGCAAACAAATGGAAAAGTCCAGTAAGTCTGTGATTTGTTTCTAGTGCAAATTTTGGCCAACTGCCATTGGATATTGGCAGTCTCTCCTACATGAATGACCTTTGTTTATATCCCCAGAGCTTAGGTAACTTGAGGATTTGGAAAGCCTGTAGCTAAACCATCCTTTTGAAGCCATCAAATTGATGGGATGATAGTTCCATCAACCAGTGGATATCTATTGAGCCCTGGCTA
>CAUYLG010024382.1:0-12779 GCA_963573385.1 Cacajao melanocephalus
GTTTCCAGACTCTCCTGTGATGATGTCACCATCAATCTTTTTTACCAATTTGCTGTAGGCTGGACTCTGCTAGGATCTGACCTCATCCTCATCTTCCTCTCCTACATCCTCATTCTGCGAGCTGTGCTGAGACTCAAGGCAGAGGGTGCTGTGGCAAAGGCCCTAAGCACATGTGGCTCTCACTTTATTCTCATCCTATTCTTCAGCACCATCCTTCTGGTTCTTGTCCTCACACATGTGGCTAAGAAGAAAGTCTCCCCTGATGTGCCAGTCTTGCTCAATGTTCTCCACCATGTCATCCCTGCAGCCCTTAACCCCATTGTTTATGGAGTGAGAACCCAAGAGATCAAGCAAGGAATCCAGAGGTTGTTGAAGAAAGGGTGGTAATAAGGACAACTGGATCTCTGAATATCTAAAATAAGATAACTTATTCATCACTTAATGAGTAAGTGGGCTGAAATTCATTTCTGTGAGTTATAACCTCAAACTGGGTACACTGAATATTGTGTGTGCTTTTTAGAAACATCAGTTTTAAATCTATTTTTCTTTTTACCCTTTTCTCAGAAATATTCTTGGCCCTCTCTCATTTTATTTCATGCTTATGATCATATTTTGTGCAAAACATTGACATTCCTTAAAGCAGATTTTAAAGTGAAAAATTTATGTTTCTGAACACACAACTCAATATGTCATGAATTTTATATTATAAAATACAACTATTGTTATTTTGTTGTGTCTGTTGTGTGTAATGTCCTTTTATTCTTATTTTCACAAAAGGGCATATATTAGGGAAAAAAACACAGTAGTTGAAATTTCAGTCCTCAATCATGAAAGGTTCCTACTGGTTTGTAATTAGGTCTTTTTCTCTCACCTTTCAACTATATCATTGCTATTCTCTAGTTCACTCTCCTCCTGTCCCTCTCTCTCTCTCTCCCTCTCCTTCTTTTTCTCTGGAAGACAAGGTAAACTTTTGTAATGTGCATTGTAAGAGAGCAGGAGTTTTGCCCTGATTCCTCATATGAGTAACAATTATCAGTGAGTGTTATTGCATAGTGAGATTCCAGAATCCTCCTTCCCAATGTGTCTGTGCTTAGAACATTAATTTTTCAGAGCCAATATATCACAGGTTTTGGTAAGCAAACAAAGCTTTGTTAATGAGTCGAAGGATTGCTAGTATTGTAGTATATAATCAAGCAATAATATTGACACCTAAAATATCTTTGCTAAACATTATTTTTTCATTAATTGGACAGCTGCTAAGTACACACTGTGTCCTGTGAATTATATTAGTTATTAAGAAACAAAAATAAATAGAACATTGTTATTGACTCGAGGATCTCAAAATTTGGGTAGGAAAAATACAAATGCCTTCCAGAACACATTCTTCTAAACTGTAGACCAGCGAGGAATGGAATAAAAGACATGTATCGGCAGTAAGATACTTGACCCTGTAAGAAAGCATTAGATACAGAGAAGGTCTGGGTAGTAGGCCTTGCACAACCACAACCACACACACACACACACACACACACACATAGCACAAAAGTTGGGTCTTGCCTGGGAAGAAATCAAATGAAAGAAATCACTCTACTTCCCGTTACTCATCCAATACCTGAGAATAGTAAGCGATTTGTTTTTGAATATTCTTCTAAATACAAGATTCAGTGCTTCAGTAACAACTTACAAGTGTGTGTCACTTTGTGTTGGCCATACAAGGAAAATTTTTCGAGTATCTAATACCAAGCCTGTCCCAAATGTCTGGGTGTTTTAAATTTAACCGAAAGCACCTGAGATTAAGCCCTGTCCTACTCAAGCAGACATTCTGCAGAGCTCTGTCCGTTCCTTTCTCTTCTCCATCTTGCAAAAAATAATAATGATAAATTAGCACTTAATTCCTCTGTTCCTGGATATCCTGTAACCTACTGATGGAAAAATAAGCATGTACAACATATAAGAAGCGATAATTAAAAGCATATAATCAATAATTTAATTAGAAATTTCTCAAAAGTGAAAAGCCATCTGTTAAGATCCAACTAGGTACACCTTTTTCTTTATTACCCAAACAAGAAGGACTCCCTAAAATCTCATTCTCTCAAACATTTCAACATAAGAAAAATGTCTTGGCTATAAATGTGCATAACTATATACTTATGGAAGAATCTTACAATGATAAAGATATAATATGCTTGTAAGGTAATTAAGCTACCATTTCTTAGGGTATATTAAAAGTCTGAAAGTTTTAAGAATATGCTATATTAACATATACTCATCAAAACACCAGATCTTTGAGGACTAGTTATTTTCAAGATCACATTGTTTTTATAACAAATCTAGATGTCTACAATGAGCTGTTAAAAAATAACCTCAGGTGCCAGGAAAAGGACACATTGAGGGATTTAGAGTACATACCACTCTGAGACTAAGAAAATTTTCCACAAGTCTTGTCTTACAAAGGAACATGGTAAAAAGTTCATATTTTAAAAATATTTGCCGAAAAATCTGTTTTGCTTTATTTATATGTAATTTTTCAACATTTGTGGACAATGTCGAAACAATATCAGCATATATTTACTTGACAAACAAGATGAACAAAGTAACTATGGTTTTATCTCACAAAAATAGCTAATATTAATGCAGATTTCCTCTAGAATTGTGCTGTGCAATATGAGCCACATATTTAATTTTAAACTTGTTAGTAGGCACATTGAAAAAGTAGGAACAGGCAAAATTAGTTCTAATAATATATTTTATTAAGTCCAACATTTCAATAATGGAAATATTATTTCAACACATAATAAATATAAGATAATCATCAATGTGATATCGCACATTCCTTTTCTGTACTAAGTCTTTGAAATACGCTGAGCATTTTACACTTAAAGCACATTTTAATTTAGACTACCCAGATTGCAAGCATTGAACAGCCACGTGAGGCTAATGGCTATGATGTTAATCAGTACCACTCTAGAAATTTTGCTTTGAAAGTCAGATATGGATAGAAATTAAAGTTGATTAGAAAATATATATTCATCCTGTAATACATCTTATATCATAATATAATACACTTATATTTATGTTATTTTGTTTCAGCTATAATTTTTCTTTTTTATATGTTTTGCCAAGGAAGTCAGAGTTTTAGAGGAAAGATTTATTTTTTAATGTTGCAATGACATGACTGGTAAATCTTAGAAACCAAGGTGAGAAGATTTATTTTAAAAAGAAGTTTCAGTTACTGGCTTTGTAAGACATATGGTCCTGAAATCCCACAGTGACAGACTTCAAGAAGAGCTAAACCTAAGATCCTAAAGAAAAATGTAAATGGATATTTATTCATCACAAGTAAGGAATGTTAGCATTAGAATAATCAACAGATATTAATTTGTTAAAGCTTTATTAGAAGGTAAATAATAAACAATTTGTAATTCATTAAATTGTTCTTTACATCATTTACACACACATAGATATGGCTATTTGAAACTATTTTTTGCTATATTATTTTAATAAAATGTATTTTGTATGAAAAGTTTAATAGTGAGATTGTTATAATATTATACAATAAAACATG
Organism: Cacajao melanocephalus; assembly: GCA_963573385.1. Classification (NCBI taxonomy): domain Eukaryota; kingdom Metazoa; phylum Chordata; class Mammalia; order Primates; family Pitheciidae; genus Cacajao; species Cacajao melanocephalus. Next base: position 3,566 of record CAUYLG010024382.1, read on the forward strand.
AGTAAGCTGTGTCTTTAAATCAAATTGCTGTTATTCATAAAATAAGGAAACTCATATTATGCTGGTGAGATCTTACATTTTCCACACATTACATATGAATTTTGGAATTGTGTTTTCTATTTCTGTGAAGACTGTCATTGGTATTTTGAAAGTGATTGCATTGAATCTGTACATAACTTTGGGTGGTAAGGACATTTTAACACCCATTATGTTGTTTGCATATAGGGACAATTTAACTTTTTCCTTTACAATTTGCATGCTTTTTATTTTTCTCTTGCCTAGGTGCTCATGCTAGGACTTCAGTATTAGTAAAGAGAAGGGGTTAAAGTGGGCATCCTTGTCTTGTTCCAGATCTCAGAGAAAAAGCTTCTAATTTTCCTTGTTGAACATGGTAGTTGTGAATATAATCTTTATTGTGTTGAGGTAAACTTCTTCTGTACCTAATTTATTAAGTTTTTATCATAAATGGAGATTAAATATTGTCAAATGATTTTTCCTCAGAGAAATGATTTGAAGATTTTTGTTCTTCATTCTGTTAATGAGATGTATTACATTTAATTGATTTGCATATGTTGGTTTGCCTTTATTCATGCACCTCTGGATTGAATCTCATTTGATCGTGGTAAATGCTCTTTTAATGTATTGTTGAATTCAGTTTGCTAATCTTTTTGAAAATTTCTACACACATTTTCATCAGGGGTATTGGCCTGTAGTTTTCTTTGTGTGTGCGTGTTCTCATCTGGTTTTGGTATCCTTGTAATGCTGGCCTCTTATGATGAGTTTTGAAGTATTTTCTCCTCTTTAATTTTTGGAATAATTTGAGAAGAATTGATATTAGTTCTTTTTTAAAATTTTGGGAGAATTCAGCAATGAAGTCATCAGATTCTGTGTTTTTCTTTAGTGAGAGATTTCTACTACTACCTTTATCTCATTACTCATTATTATTGAGTCTCTATTTCTTTGTTATTAAATTCTGTAGGTTTTATGTTTCCAAACATAAAAAAAGTGTTTTGCTATTGTTTCTTTAAATAATATGTCTATGCCCTTATCTTTCTCTACTCACTCTTGAATGCCAATAACTTGTATATTGTACATTTCATCTTTATAAGTGCACGGCCATTGAGATCTGCATGTAGTTATGGGTTATTTGGAGTCCAAAGCTGCTATAGTCAGCCAGTGGTGATGCAGGCCAGAATTCAAGTCCATCTCACACATAGATAGCTACAGGTTCCCATCTGGCACTGAGGCAGATCTAGAGGCTCAGTTTACAGATATTGGCATGTAGGTCTGCCTGGTGCTGGGCTTTACTGTGGCATGGCTCAGGATTGAGGTCCAAGCAAAGTCCAATGCTTACTTCTCTGTCTTTCTCCTAAGATAGTATTGCTGTCTTTGTTCTGTTTCCTGATGTTGGGGGAGCGGTAACATGAGTAAGGCAAAATTGTCCTTCCTACCCTTTTCAATGCATCTTTTCTTATTATTATGCTATAACTAGGTACTGTGATCTCTCATCTGGTTTTCTTAGCTCTTGTAAAGGCATTTTAATGCATGAACAATTGTTCAAATTGATGTTCCTATGGGAGAATGGTCACTGGAGAATCCTATTCCAATATTTTGCTCCACTTTCCTCCCAAATGAAAAGACATTTGACAAATCAATGTGCATAAGAAAATAATAAAATTAGTTTCCACTTATAAGTTAGTAACATGTTTTAGGATCTGGTTAAAAACGTTTTATAAATTAGGTCATCCAATTTATCCAGCAAACAGAAAAGTCAAAAAGTAAGACGGTAATTAATTATTACTCTTCTTAAATGAGAAAATTATAACTCATACTGAGATTGGTGAGTCAAAAGTCAATGTCTTATCAGTGGCTGAATCAGTGTTCCTGGAACATAAATGAAAGTCAGCCTCATTCCAATAAGCAGGATTAGGTTCTATGGTAGATAAGATTGCATTGAACTGTGAACTATATAAAGCTTTATGTAAGAATATTTGGAGCATACATTGTGTTAATGATTTGATTCTTTCCCCAAAAACTTGTTAAAGAAAATAAGAAACAAGATGTGCACATATATTTTTATTAATCAAAATAACTAAATATATAAAGCATCATATTAAAGCTCTAAAATATATAAAGTTGAAAAAAAAATGAATAAAACTCTTCACCAGACTCAGAGGAGTTTATAATCTACTACCAAAGGGAGATACACACATGACTCAAAAAGGTCAGATTAATTCCATGGAGATAAATAAAGGAAGGGTTTGTAGAGTAGGTAGAGTTAAAACTGAGACTTGTAAGATGGGCATAGCTTTTCAAATGAAGAGAGTAGTGTTGTTTTTTATGTGGAAGAGGTTACTGGAACATAGACTTTAAAAAAAATTTTGGGAGGAGCATAATGTTAAAAAAATGAGCTATGAGCTAATTTGCATGATAGGTAAATGGAAGAGTGAAAAATTTTGTATTTTAGGTACAGTCTTTGAAATTAGAAGGAGGAAAGATAGAAATATGGAAATCAAAGCTATTGTTTTTGTGAAAGACAATACTATAGAAATAATAAATTGGGCTGGGCGTGGTGACTCACACTTGTAATCGCAGCACTTTGGGAGGCTGACACAGGTGGATTGCTTGAGCCCAGGAGTTCAGGACCAGCTTCAGGAACATAGCAAAACCCCGTCTCTACCAAAAAAAAAAAAAAAAAAAAAAAAAAAATTAACCAGGCCTGGTGGTGCACACCTGTAGTCCTAGCTATTTGGGAGGCTGAGGGCTAAGGTGAAAGAATCACCTAAGCCCAGGAGGTGGAGGTTGCAGTGAGCCAAGATTGTGGCACAGCACTCTAGCCTGGGGGATAGAATAAGACCCTGTCTCCCTGTCTTAAAAAAAGAAAAGAAATAATGAATTGGCTTATAATGCTTCCAAAAATAATTTGATTATTATAGATTAGGAGACATTCTGAAATGACTCAAAAATAATATCTATGAGGTGCTCAATTACTAACAAAAAAGGGACCTGGCTACTAAATGTTAATTAATCCCAGGAAATATCGGTCAGTATCCAGGTCCCACCATTTTTAAAGCATGATCAGGATAAAACTTGAAAAGTGTTAAACATACTTATCCTTATTCTAAAAAGTCACTAATTCAGATGTCTGGATCCTATGGGAAGCTATGCTGGTCCAGGGACAGGATATAAAGATTGAGACAAGAGAGCTAAAAGTAGGATGAAAAAGACAGTTTAACTGTATATCTAAGACATGCAGGAAAGAGTAGGAATACAGATGGTGTGAGAAATCTGATGGAAAAATCAGGTAGGGTAGTATGAAGTCAGAAGTTGGCAAATGTATCTTTTAAAAAGGACACACAAATTCACTTAAAACAAAACACACACACATACACATAAATATGAGTCATCATAAGATGTAAAAAAATCACTAGGAAAAAAGAACTATAAGAAATCCACACTCCATATAAGTAGCATTAGATAAAAATATTAACAAGATCTGTCAAGGAGAGAGGAGGCAGTGGATGTCACATGTTATTCACTCTACATAAAATCAAAGTTATAGAGTCAACATCTCTATCTCCATGAGAGATCCATTCATGGCAAAGATTTTTTAAAAAATCACATTGAGCTGCATCAGGAGAACCAAGACATCTAACAAATATGTATGTATTAAACAACAGTCGAATTTAAAAGCATTTAAAATAATTGGAATTATATTTATCCTTTATTTGAAAAACCATTCTAAGCTCCTGTGATTATGGCTTGTCAACTCATACTCACATAGATGAAGTCAGGAAAAGCCTCCAAATAATCTAGAATGTCAAAACACTAAGATTCCAGTCAGTGCAACAAGAAGCAGGAGCCAAGAAGTGGATATCCATATAATCAATTGAAACACTGAGGAAAGCCAAATCTAAACTTATTCTTACAGTAACAATTTAAATTTTCTATGCATCATAACAATTATTTTTCATTATCAATTTCTGTTTTCAAGATCAGGTCTCATTCATTTTATTTCTTACAACCTCCTCAGCAGGTTCTGGACTCCCTGCTTGATCTCCTTGGTTCTCACACCATAAACAATGGGGTTCAGAGCTGGGGGAATGAGGTGGTGCAGGATGTTGAGCAGGATGGGGACATCAGGAGGAATTCTCTTCCTGGCCAGGTTCATGATGACCAGAACCAGCAGGACTGTGGTGAAGAAAAGGATAAGAATGAAGTGGGAACCACAAGTACCTAGAGCTTTGGCCATAGCTCCCTCAGCCTTAATCCTTAGCACAGTTATCAAGATAAAAAAAGAAGAGAGAACAATGAGGATGAGGTCAGAGCCCAGAAGAGTCCAACCTATAACAAACTGGTAGCGCTGATTCAAGGTGGTGTCATCACAAGAGAGTTTGGAAACAGACACACTAGTACAGATGCAGTTCTTGATAATGTATCCTGCACAGTATCAGAGTTGAGAAGAAAGTATGGGGATAGGCATAGTAAGAAGGCCATTCCTGGCCACAACAAAGATGGCAGCCCTGGCCACAAATTGATCAGTGATGATAGATGAGTACCGTAGGGGCTTGCAGATGGCCACATAGCGGTCATAGGCCATGATCATGAATGTGCAGGACTCCACAGCCAGAAAACTGTTCATGATGAACATCTGGAGGAGGCATGCAGGGAAGCTGATCGACCTGAAGTCAAACCAGAAGATGGCCAGGACCTTAGGGATAATGATGAGGCAGAGCACAACGTCCAGCAGAAAGAGGAGGCTGAGCAGGTAGCACAAGGGCTGGTGCAGAGAGGCCTCCAAATAGATGGTGATCAGGAGGGTGGCATTGGCCACCATGGCCAGGAGGAAGAGGAGGCTGAGGGGCAGGGACAGCCAGTGTTGCCAGCTCTGGAAATTGGGGAAACAGATGAGGAAGAATTCAGAGACTGGGGAAGTGGAGTGGTTGCTGGGTAAAGTCATGAAATAAATCCTCAGCTGAGAAAATTTCACCTGAAATTGTGTTTGATAAGACATAAGAATTAGAAATAGAAAACAAAGCTATTAAAACATTTGCTAACACTTTCTAATTTATAAGATGTATGAGATACAGATGACCAATCCCAAATGAAGGCGATGTTTAGTAAATATTAACATAAATAATGGAATGCTTAGTAAATTATTTCTGAAGTTAATTTAGAAAAACAAATAAAACAGACTAAAGGTTTTGAAGAAAAATGATATAAATTACCTCGTTAAAACAAACTGTAAACTACAAAAAAATTCCAAATGATATTGACAAAACAAATTGAAAAATTATAGATCCCACAGGCTGGAAATACCCAAGTTTATAATCTAGAATTAATAAATAACTCATAAAATAATTCAATTATAGGGTCCTTTCAGTAAGTAATGCATAATTTGTTAGATAGGGGGAAAATAAGTATTCCTCTCTTTTTATTATAGACCAAAGGACACTTGAGATGGAAAAAATGTATGATATATTCCCGATCCTATTATAAACTAGAGGAAAATAAAAGTAAATATTGATTGAATGTATAGAGGAACTCCCAATCTCCCTATCACTCTGACATATTGTCCTGTGGCACAACCCATCCTGGACATACTTAATCCAAGCCTGCACAAGTGCAACTCAATGTTCCTATAGAAAGTTGTGCTCAAAGGTTGTGCTGTTTTCATTAAAATTCATAACCACTCACTTGAAATGAGAATTTAGTACACATATTCATGACAGTAACCTTCTCTGGTTAATTCATTCCTTTATCCACTTCAAGCAATTTTTCATATTTTCTATTCTTTTCAAATACTAAATCTCCTATTCTCTCAGATAACCTCTCTAACTGCTTCATAAAGACAGCAGAAACATCAGATACAAAGTCCTCTACTTCCCATGATAGACTCATAAACTCGTCAACATCTACATCCTGGCTTTCCTTTCTTGCACCAGCAGAATTGAGGATCTATCCTTCCTCTGAATGGCAATCCTTGACCTCATATTTTGATTCTATTCACCTTAGGAACCCTGGCTTACAAATTATCCAGCCCATTTCCTATGCATTCAACCTCTTCTAAATCCTTCCCATGGGTATTCAAAATGTTCAAGTCTCTCATATCTTGATTACTTTCTTTATCTATCCCATATCCTCATATGGATAAAGATCATGATTTCATTTTTTTGAGAAATATACTAATCTCTTTCTTCTTCCTATTTCACACCCAAATTTTTAAAGGCCCAAAGAAGGTGACAGACATCTAAAAAGGGACAAATGACTGTTGATTCAGTAGTCCAATTGAGAAGTGATCAGTGTATGAACAAATAGCTCTGGGATGGCTGTGAGGATGAAGAAAAGAGGCATATTTAAGAGGTATAAGTATAATGATAGAGACATAAAGACAGTGATTACACTAGTTGCATAGAAGAAGAGAAGGTAGAATTCTAAGACTGCACTGTCTGTTCTGTCTCAAATTACTAAGTAAGTTTCACAAAACAAGAAATAGGCTTTGAAAAGATTTGATACATGTTGTGGAGGCAGAGATTATGGATCCAATTTTGACGTGTTGAGCTTATTGGCTCTGCAAGCTATCAAAATATATGTGAAATGAAATGTTAGAGAAAGTAGTTTAAATTCATTTGAAAGTTAAAGAACTGGAAATCATCAACACACAACATATAGTTGAAACCATAGGACTTTAGATATAATTATGGAGAATATACAGATTAAAGACAAGAAAAGCATAAAATAGAATCCTAAGAAATGCCTACTCTTAATCTTAGGAACAGAAGAGGTAAAGATATTGCAAGGAGACCAAAAAGGAATGAACAGTGACACAATTGAAAATGAAATGGAGTGGACAGACATGCTCACATGAAGAATTTCAGTAATGTGAGACAGGGATTATCCATTGCATTCAGCAATTAGGTAATCATTGGTGATCCTAGCAAACAGTTTCATGTGAAGGGAGAAATGGAATGGGGGAGGACAGGGAGCTAGCAGGACTGGAGTGAACAAACACAGGGAGGACTGATCACCTTGTCAGAGATCTTCAACAAACATCTTTGCATGGAGGGAAAACTAAATGCACAGGTAGAACAGCATGTATCAATGCATAGATTTTTTTTTTTAAAAAGCAATGTGAATACATTTAAACTGAGGGGCAAAAGTCTAGGAAGAAAAATATGGGTGATTAAAAAGGGGGAAAAAAGATAAAGCAACAGCCCTGGAGAAACAACTACTATTTCCATTTAAATGCTGTACAAAACACATCACTGCCTTTCTCTCCTCTCCTTCCCCAATCCACTGTAAAATCTCTGAAGTACATATGACGTATTTTCTATCTTTTATCTGATACTGTTTTTACAATATCCAGAACTTAATAAATTCTTAATAAATGCTTGTGGGGTAAATGTTTGATTTTTATTTTAAAGACTAAAATAAGAAAAAATAAATAAAAAGGAAAATGTTAACTAAAGAAACCAAGGAAACTGATGTGAAAATCTAGGCAAGCCACAGGAAGAAGCTCAAGATAATAGGAGCTGAGTGAGCTGTGGGCCAGAGGTAGGGACAGTGACAACACTAAACTCATGTGGAAGCTTGGGTAATCTTAAACAAGGCATTCAACATTAGTGCTCTCTGGCCCCAAAAGCCTGGCACTCGATGGGAGGGATACCCCTGGTTCACCCCACTGACCTACTAGGTCATTTGCCTTCATACATACAGCACCACCAAACTACCTGGTAGTCCCTTCAAATGGAAAAGAATGCCTTAGAGATCTTGCAGTCCACCACAGCAGAATATATCCCGTCACCCTAATATGTTCTTATTTCTCGCCCTCTACTCATTCTCTTTTCTGTAGTCCACTGTCTCTGAAAGATCACTTCCTTAACTTGTGCTTTTTCTCACCTCTTATGTGTAGTCTCTATCTATGACCATGCTTCACAATTCCCAGATTCCAATCCATCCTCTTCAAGTCCTCATTCCTTTCTCACATTGCAGATAATTGTTCTGATCAAATTCATCCTGTGCTATCTGGCTTTTACTAAGAAGACTGTACTTAGTATAAAGAATATGAGAGGAGGGATGAAAAGGAATAGGAGTAGAGAAAAAGTGGTTAGATAACTGAACATACTGTCAGGTAGAGTTACAGACATAAATATGAGTCGAACTTTTGATATATTCTGTTAATAACTGTTATAAAGGAACACTGCACTAACAGAAGTAACAGAGATCAGAGAGAGATGGATAACTTTTATTCTGCTGTGCTTTTGTTCAAATATGCTTTGAATATTGTGTCCAATTTAATGCATCTTGATTTAAGGACTGCTTCTGAAACTGTACCACACAGAAAAAAGTAGCCAGGATAAAGAAGATACTAAAAACGCTGCAATCCAATATGGCCGATTAGGAAAAGCTCAGGATTGCAGCTCCCAGTGAAAGTGCAGAGGGTGAGTGGACGCTGCATTTCCAGACGGATTTTTATTGCCCACAGACTAGGAGATTCCCAGGCGGAAGAGCCCTACGGGTTGCCAGCGGGGCTCTTTTGGCTGGCGTGGCTGTTTTGCTGGCGCCCCGGCGTGGCAATTCTCCGTACAAAATACACTAGTCTGGGTCTCCCTTCTAGCTGGCAAGTGGAGCTTTGGGAAGGCAGAATCACCCATTCATCTGATTAAAAAGGGGTCTGAAACAGGGAGCCAGGCCAGGAGATTCCTGGGCAAAAAAGCGCCACATATATCAGCGCCACTGTTTCAGCTGGTGCAGTGGGTCACTGCATGGGAAATCACACAGATCCCAGCACCTTTTCATCAGGCGACTGGAACACCTGGGAGAGAGTCGATCATTCGACAAAACAAAAAAGGCTCTGAGGCAGGGAGCCAGGTGATCAGGCTCAGCTGGTCCCACCCCCATAAATAAATTAAAAAAAAAAAACAGCAATTTGAAATGCTCAGGGTTGAGAGTTTCACAGCAAGCACAGCTGAACCCTGGATGGTCCAGCTTTGTGGGGGAGGGGCGTCCGCCATTATCAAGGCACTCCACCACTCTGGAGGCAGTCCGCCATTGCTGAGGCAGCTTGTCGTTACCAAGGCAACTCGCCGTTACCAAGGCAACCTGCCATTGCCTAGGCAACCTGCCATTACAGAGAGTCCGCCATTACAGAGGTGAACCACCACTGCCGAGGCAGTTCTAACTACACCCATATAAACAGGACTGCAAGGAAGTT
>CAUYLG010024385.1:0-63444 GCA_963573385.1 Cacajao melanocephalus
AAAAATGTATTTTGTGTATCTATATATTTTTGAGATGGAGTCTCACTCTGTCACCCAGGCTGGAGTGCAGTGGCGCAATCTTGGCTCACTGCAACCTCCACCTCCCAGGTTCAAGCAATTCTCCTGCCTCAGCTTCCTGAGTAGCTAAAATTAGCCCACTGCCACACCTGGCTAAGTTTTGTATTTTTTTTAGTAGAGATGAGGTTTCGCCATGTTGGCCAGGCTGGTCTCGAACTCCTGACCTCAGATGATCTGCCCACCTCAGCTTTCCAAAGAGCTGGGATTACAGGCATGAGCCACTGACCCCGGCCAAAGAAATACCTTATTGAGATTAACTGTCTATTCCAGCAAACAAGTCTTATGTCAGCCATTTCATGAATACTTTTAACCCTACCTGTGTCCTCTCCAATTGGCCCATGTGTGATTATCCAGAAAGTATTTCCAACACCCTAGCTGGGCAGTGCCCCAGTTTATTCACGGACACCAGTGACTATCCATTCTCAGGGCCTCGGACATGGTCATATGGCTCTGAGAGGAACCATGTTTAGATTCCGTCATTCTTGCCTTGGCCCCACTTCCCAGCAGCTTGAATTGGACTATGATGGGAGACTTTGGTTCCTGTCACTAGGGTGGGTGGAAGTTTCCCAAACCCGTGTCCTGACAGTGAAGGGCATGAGCTGATTAAACTGATGTTTTAATTTGCCCAGAGATGCAGTACCAGGGAATTCCTGAGTCACAATGAAATGCAAATGAGATTGATCCCATTCATCTATTAGTAGCTGTGAATTCCCAGGCTTTGGAACCAGTTCAGTGTCCAGCCAGCTGTTGATTTGCAGGGGCAGCTGGGCTCTGGGTCTGGCCTGGACATGGCTTCTTTACAGAGACAGGTTTCTCAATGTGCTGCTTTGGCATTCTTAGTGTGGAGGGTGTAAATCAAATATTGAGCCAGTTTATCCTCAGGGATCACCTCTGCAGAGCAAAGAGAAGTGAGGGAGATGTAGGAAAATAGAAACCTATGGAAAATTCCATTTCTTGGCATCTGCTTGTATTCTTCCAAGTTATTACCTGGGGAATGTTCCCTATGTATGAAAATCAAAAATAATTTTAGGAACTTTATAAGTTTTACAGAAACAAAATAAGAAGCATCCAGCTATCCCTGTCATGTCTGTTTTGTCATATGTATATTGTGTTTATTTTAAAGGAGAGTGATAAACAATTTGTAAGAGGGAAATATGTTATAAATAGATGTGGACTTCCAGTAATAGTAAGTAGAAAGATGAATGGGGACACTCCACCACTTCCCATGACAAACACAGGATAAAATATAACTATGTAAAGAAGCTGAGCTCAAAACAAAGAAAGGGAAATCCTCCGAGACTAGAAATAGAGAGGCAAACTGAAACTAGAGTAGAAAGCAGACCTGCTAATGCTAAGGAAGGCAGGGACGTCAGAACAGAATGTTGATTCTGACATCTAGGGACTGGGCATGTTATGCCCATGAGGAACAGGAATTAGGGCCTCACGCCCACGTAAATGGAAAGTTGGAACTGAGAATCAGGCACAGATAATTTTTGACAGTCAAGGGCTGAGAGAGTTTACTAACTCAGACCCATATTGAAAGAACTACTTAAGGATATGCTACAAGAAAGAGGAAACTAAGCCTAGGAAGAAGGAGTGGGGAGTTCTAGAAGTAACAATAAATGAAGAAACTGATAAACAACTAGGTAAATCTTTGAATGGATGTAGGATGTTTTTAAAAAGGTAATAATAAGACAATAACACAGAATATGGGAGAGCAATAAGTATAGTAAAATGCACTCTAAGGTGCTAATATTGTTTAAGAATTAGAGAAAGATGTTGATTAATTTTAGATTTTCTGTTCTTTCTTTCTTTTTTTTTTTTTTTTTTTTTTTACCTTGAGACAGCCAGGTCTGTCGCCCAGGCTGGAATGCGGTGGCGCAATCTCACCTCACTGCAACCACCGCCTCCTGGGCTTAAGCGATTCTCGTGTCTCAGCCTCCCAAGTAGCTGGGACTACTGTGTGCACCACCACAATGCCTGACTAATTTTTGTATTTTTAGTAGAGAGAGAGTTTTGCCACATTGGCCAGGCTGGTCTTGAACTCCTGACCTCAAATGATTCACCTTGGCCTTGGCCTCCCAAGTGCTCCCAAAGTGCTGGGATTATAGGCATGAGCCACTGTGCCTGGCATGAGCCACTGACCCCGGCCAAAGAAATACCTATAATTTTAGATTTTCTAAGACAAGTATGCATAGTCAAAATATAAAGGTAATGTCTGGAGGGGTAGTAAAACAATCCATAACCTCCAAGAGAAAACTTGATCAATCCACCAAAGGCAGGGGAACAAAAAAGAGAAACCTACAAAAAGCAAGATCAATAGGAAGCACAAATTTTGATGGTAAGATAAAATGAAATGGCAGGTACTCACTTTTCTCGCCACCCTCGCAGCTAGGGATGGCCATGTGACCTAGTTCTGGCCAATGAGACATAAAATTTTTCCTCCTTGATAAAAAGAGGAATGTTCAATGAGCTATCTTTGCTATTCAGAGAGAATCTGTTCTGATGTCTCCCCACTTCATGATCTGTGTGTAAGAAAGTGGGGAGAATGGGGGCTGACTGCTGGAAGGACAACTAATAGTGTCCTTGATAACAATACTGAACAGTAACAGTACCAAAAAGAAACATAGGCCAATCTCAGTTGAGAACATAGACAGGAAAATACTACATAAAACATTAATGAGGCCAGGTGTGGTGGCTCACCCCTGTTATCTCAGCACTTTGAGAGGCTGAGGCGGGCAGATTACCTGACGTTGGGAGTTCAAGACCAGCCTGGCCAACATGATGAAACTCCATCTCTACTAAAAATAAAAAATTAGCTGGATATAGTGGCACGCACCTGTATTCCCAGCTACTTGGGAGGCTGAGGCAGGAGAATCGCTTGAATCTGGGAGGCGGAGGTTGCAGTGAGCTGAGGTCACGCCACTGCACTCCAGCCTGGGCGACAGAGTGAGCCTCCATCTCAAACAACAACAACAAAAACAAAAAAAACACCCTAACAAAAAATTAGCAGATCAAATACCTCAGAGAATAATAATAATAACAATAAATAATAATCACAATGTATCATTACCTAATCAGATTTACTCCTGAAACTGATGAAATTAACATTCAATAAATCTGTGTGCTTATTCATAGTACAGTCAGGAATCCAACATTGTGTGAGGTCCTAGCCAACGCAATAAAACGAGAGAAATAAAGAGGAAAGGAAGAAACAAAATGATCATTTGCAGATGATATGATTGTCTAATAGAAATGTCAGACATTTTCTACAGCTGTTAACATCAATATGAGAATTCAGCAAGATTGCTGGGTACATTCCATACCGAAAAATCCACAGCAGTATTATACAGCAGGAAAAATAATAGAGAAAACATAATTCTAAAAAAATTTTCTTTATAATAGAAAAACAAAGTTACCCAGTAATCAATCTACAAGATATGCAAAATATTTTTGGAGAAAAACATAAAACATTTGTGGAAGACATTTTAAAAGCCCTAGACAAATGGTAAAATATACTATATTCATGGATGAGAAATGTTACAAAATTGGCATCAAATTTCAAATCAATCTATAAATTTAATAAAAATCTAATTTAAGATGCCAACATGTTGTTTTTTAATAAACAGAACTGGGGCCAGGCACAGTGGCTCACACCTGTAATCCCAGCACTTTGGGAGGCTTAGGCCAGTCGATGATCACGAGGTCAGGCAATTGAGACCATCTTGGTTAACATGGTGAAACCCCATTTCTACTAAAAATACAAAAAATTAGCCGGGTGTGGTGGCATGTGCCTATAGTCCCAGATACTCAGGAGGTTGAGGCAGGAGAATCGCTTGAACCTGGGAGGCAGAGGTTGCAGTGAGCCAAGATCACACCACTGCACTCCAGCCTGGGTGACAGAGTGAGACTTTGTCTTTAAAAAAAAAAAAAAAAAAGAACTGGAGGAGATAATGGTAAAATTCATATGAACAATCTGGAAAGTTGAAGGAGGGACTTGACCTACCAGATATCGTTATAAAGCTAATTAAGTAATTACCTAAGTAATTATTTAAGTAATTAAGGCAGTGGGGGTATTAGAGCAGAGTTAAACAAACTCATAGAACAAAGTAGCCCCAAAACAGATTCAATCCATCAGTAGTTCTTTGTATTTAATAGAGCTGGCGTAAGAAATTATTGAGGGAAAGATGAATTCTTCAGTATATGATGTTGGGATGACTGGGCTTCTAATTGGAAAAATGACTAGAGCCCTCCTTCACACCACACACACAAATAAATTCCGTGGCTGGGCATGGTGGCTCATGCCTGTCATCCCAGCAGTTTGAGAGGCCAAGGTGGGAGGATCAACTCAGCCCAGGAGTTTAAGACCAGACTGGGCAACATAGCAAAACCCCATCTTTACAGAAAATACAAAAATTAGCCAGGTATGGTGGCAAACACCTGTGGTCCCAACTATTCAGGAGGGTGAGGTGGGAGGATTGTTTGAGCCCTAGAGGTGAAGGTTGCAGTGAGCCAAGATTGCACTTAAATAAACTAAACCACAAATAAATAAAGTCCAGATTGATTAAAAACCTAAATGTAAAAAAATCAGAAGAAAATGTATGTAAATAGCTATATTATTTGGGTAGTAGGCTAGGACTAATTAAATAAAATATAAATAAATGGAATCATTAATATTACAACACTAAAATTAAGAGCCTCTGTATAGCAAAAGACTCATAAAAAGGAAATTAAAAAAAAAAAAAAAAAACCTTTGCAAACCTTTGCATAGCAAAAGACACCAAAATTAAAAGAACCATTCCTGCCTGGAAGTAAGTATTTACAAGTGCACATACACACCAAGGTCTAGTATTTAATTAAAAAAACAAAACAAAACAAAACTCTTATAGATTTTTTTTTAAAATTTGAAAAAAGAGACGAAATAATCCAATCAAAAGATAGGCAAAGGATTGGATGTGCAGTTCAGAAAAAAGGAAGTGTGAATGGCTCATATATACATGAAAAAAATCCCACCTTATTAGAAGACAGGAAAACACAAAATAAAACAGCAATAGCACCATCTTTTACACATATCCCATGGGCAAAAACTAAAAAATCTGATAATACCAAGGGTTTGCAAAGGTAAAGCAACTCACTTCCACTGCTAGGAAGAGATAGAAACTGATACCTCCTCTTTAGAGAGCAATGGACAGCAACTGAAAAGCTGAAAACATATATACATTCCACTTAACAATTATATTTCTAGGTAGAGCCCTAGAAAAATTCTTGCACTGTACACGGGGAGACATTTACTAGGAGATTAATCCTAATGCTGTATGCAATAGTAAAGAAATGGAAGCAATTTAAATATCTGCAAATGGGAATACATTATGGCAAATTCACATAATTTGTAAATTCCACAGCAGTTCAACTTAGTGAACTAGACATACTTTGATAAATTTCAAATCTACAACGTAATGTGCAATATATCAGCTGCAAAAAAAGTATATAAACACACATGATGCCATTTATATCTATTATGATGTTATGTATATCTATTTTAAAGATAAGATATACATAATATCTTTAAAATAGATATACATAACATTGCTACATTTATATAGATTGTTTATGGACAACCACATATGTAATAAAAGCATCAAAACATGGACGTGTGGTTACTTCAGGCTGAGGTTACCTTTGGGGAGGGAGAGGAATGACTTGGCATAAGAGGGAACTTTACTATACCGGTATCTATAATATTTTATTTTTATTTTTATTTTTATTTTTGAGATGGAGTCTCTCTCTGTCACCAGGCAGGAGTGCAGTGGCATGATCTTGGCTCATTGCAACCTCTGCCTCCCAGGCTCAAGAGATTCTCATGCCTCAGCCTCCTGAGGAGCTGGGATTACAGGCACGCGCTACCTCGCTGGACTTAGTTTTGTATTTTTTTTTTTTTTATTAGAGAGAGGGTTTCACCATGTTGTCCAGGCTGGTTTTGAACTCCTTACCTCAAGTGATTCTCCCACCTTGACCTCCCAAAGTGCTGGGATTACAGGTATGAGCCACCGTACCTGGCCTATTACTTTTTTTAAAGGGAGAAAGATTATCACAAATATAGGAAATGATAGTTTCTTAAATCTGAATGGTAATGTTAAAATTCAGAAGTGTACACCAGAAATGGTCTATTTTACTGTAATTTAAAAATAAAATGAAAAATATAAATTCTGGGTGGCAGATACATGCATGTCTGTTATCTTTCTCTTGATTTTTTTACATATATATATATGTCTGTTATCTTTCTCTTGATTTTTTATATATATATAAATATATATATTTATATAAATATATATAAATATATATATTTATATAAATATATAAAAATATATATATTTATATAAATATATAAAAATATATATTTATATATAAATATATATAAATATATATTTATATATATATTTATATATATATATAAATATATATTTATATATATATTTATATACCATTAAATATGATATTTTTAAAGTAAATTAGGTGGAGAAATGCAGCCTGCTTACTGTGAAAATTGGGTGGATTAGTGACTGATTGAATAACCAAAAAGGTACAGATGATGGATAGTGGCAACCAAGAGAGAAAATTCTATGTGTAACTTAGAAATAATGTGATTTAGGTGCTCGCTTCAGCAGCACATATACTAAAATTGGAATGATACAGAGAAGATTAGCATGGCCCCTGCGCAAGGATGACACGCAAATTTGTGAAGCGGTTAAAAAAAAAAAAAAGAAAGAAAGAATGTGATTTAGTAATGTGACTCAGAAGTCTGAACTCAGTCCTACTGGACTTTTTAAGCCACCATCTGGCTAAATATCTAGGAAGTGGGTCAGGCGTGGTGGCTCACACCTGTAATCCCAGCACTTTGGGAGACTGAGGTGGGTGGATCGCCTGAGGTCGGAAGTTCAAGACCAGCCTGATCAACATGGAGAAACCCCATCTCCACTAAAAATACAAAATTAGCTGGGTGAGGTGGCGCGTGCCTGTAATCCTAGCTACTCGGGAGGCTGAGGCAGGAGAATCGCTTGAACCCAGGAGCCGGAGGTTGCCGTGAGCCAAGATCATGCCATTGGACTCCAGCCTCGGTGACAGAGTCTGACTCAGTCTCAAAAAAAAAAAAAAAAAAAAAAAAAAGTAAATGTTCCTCCTGGAACATTCCTTGGTATCTTTTACATAAGCAGAATGTGTATAATAAAAAATATATATATCTAGAAAGTGTCCTTTCCATACCCTTGAGACACCCACAGCCAAGAAGGATGATGACTTAAAAAGACTGACTGGGGGCTGATTGTGATGGCTCACACCTGTGATCCCACACGTTGGGAGGCCGAGGCAGATGGGTCACTTGAGGTCAGGAGTTTGAGACCAGCCTGGCCAACATGGTGAAACCTTGTGTGCTAAAAATACAAAAATTAGCCAGGATTGGTGGCAGGCGCCTTTAATCCCAGCTACTCAGGAGGCTTAGGCGGGAGAATCGCTTGAGCCTGGGAGGCAGAGGTTGCAGAGAGCCAAGATTGTACCACTACGCTCCAGCCTGGGTGACAGAGTGAGACTGTCTCAAAAAATAATAGTAAACATAAAAATAAGTAAAATAAAAGACTGAGTGAGGATTCAGAAAAACTTCAGTAGTTTAGAATTACAGGCGGTTTTCTATCAAGATGAAATTAAATAGAGGCAAGTATATGGTCTTGTCTTTGGATCCCAAAATACAAATTGTGTAAGTATGGGATGAAACATTGATAACTTTGCAATGGCCTGTTTGAAAGAAATACAGTGATTTTAGTTGATAATTCACTATGAAGCAATTATACATGTATATGTACACACAATAATTTTTGAGTGTGTATGTAATAAGTATACAGCTGCAAACATTATTCTTCAACTGCTTCAATAAAAGTAAAGTAAAATATCTAAAACCATGTATTTGATAATCTTGCCCAATTTTCCGCTAGTCAGAACATACTTGGAATATTTTTGTCTGTTCCTAAATGGCACACTTTAAAATGGATATAGATAAACTATATCTAGTAACTCAAGAACTAGAAACTCAAGTGATAGGAAAAATGACTGAAAATATTTAACCTGGAAGAGCTAGACTTGGGTGTTCCTGGTGCCCTTAGATGGAGAAGAATCAGACCTGTGTGTGCCATAGGACCTTGCTTAGCAGGACCAATGGGACCAAGATTGGTGGGTAGGAATGCCGGGAGAAAGACTTAGGCTCAGGTTAAGGAAGAAATTGCCAAACACACAAACCATCTCAGAATGCCGTGGGGTGCCTTATAGTGGATTTTACTGTCGCTGGAGATGTTTCAGCAAGAGCGACACCCTGTTCGTCGGGGTATCCTGAAGAAGATTCAAACAGCTGATAGGTGGTTGAACATATTGGGTGGCTGGTTAAGCTAGACAACCTGGAAGATCCTTTTCAACCGTAACTTTCTACACTCAAACTATATATCAGACATGGATTGTCCTGATACTCCTCCGGCATACAGGAGTAACCAAAGAGGCCCAGGAAAAGAAATATTTTTAGTTCCATTTGCACCATTCTAAACTAGGTCCACCATTTCATAATTTTAAAAAGTTCTTGGTGTATTTGGTAGAGTATGAATGCATATTTTAGAACCAGAAAGATTATGATTTATCAAGAGAGAAAAACATGGACAGAATATGAATTAGATAAACCCCCATAATCATAAAAGAAAACCAAATCCATTATTTAATCGTCACAACCTAGAGCCACCTTAAGGTGACTCAAGACCTACACGTACAAGTCACTGACTGCCTTGTGGGTGGGGCTGCTTCAGAGTTGTAATTCATTGAACGATATTTACTGAAATGTACTATGTACAACACTTTGCCCAGGCATTGGAGAGAATCCCTTAAGGAATAAGCCATGGTCATAGTTCTTGCCTTCTGATCAAGGAAGGGTCCAAGGCCATTTGATTTCAGCATTTTCATAAATCCACAGCGGAGTGGGTCCTGAGCGTCAAACTGGCCGTAGTTAAGATGTTCCCATGCCCATTTAATAATTTACACCGAGAAATATCATTGACCTATGGACCTGAACGCATGAGCTGGCGTAGTGAGTGGATTCTCTTCCTTACATCTATCTGTATGGAAAGCCAAACCACATTCAGAAACTGCCTTATTGATTACCCACAGTAATTATGAGAGGCACTGGAAATATTCAAAGCCTGTGTAATCAGAGCCTACTCTCCAGTTAATGTGGAAATGAGAAAGTTGCTCAGAGGGGAGTTAGAGTCAACAATAATTATTGTCACTAAGCAAAGACAGTGTAAACATCCGTCTATCGACCACTGGTCCGCTTTGGCTGGTGGTTCTGTCATCTGTGGGGGATGAGCGGGAGATGGGCCTAAAAGGAGGCGTGAGGCTTTAGCAGTCAAGGTCCACAGTTGCCAGCAAGAGAAACTGAGTCTCTTGAGCAGAAAGGACATTTCATGGAAAGATGTTAGAAGCCCTCAGGCTCATCCGGAGGCTTAAGAGTGGGCAGAAATCAACAACCCCATGATGATAACTATCTTTAAGCAGACCCAGATGGCTTGATTCTGCCCCCGCCAATCCCCCACCTCTGCTGCCTGCAGCCATCAGCACCACAGCTGCCCTGGGTGGATCTGAATCGTCCCTTTTTTCTTTCCATCGCTTGTTCCAAAATCCCAAACACAAGTGTCCCGTTGGGTTCCCAGACCAAGCCTTGGGCTACCAGTGAATGGGAGAAAGGAACTGCTAAACTGTTTTCCAAAGTGGCTGCATTGTTTCATATTCCCACCAGCAATGCAGTAGGACTCCAATTTTTCCACGTAATCATCGACACTTGCTAGTGTCTGTCTTTTTGATGATAGCCAACCTAGTGGGTGTGAAGTGGTATCTCGTCGTTTTGATTTGCATTGCTCTAATGACTAATGATGTTTAGTGTCTCTTCATGCGTTCATTGGCCATTTGTATATCTTCTTTGGAGAAATGTCTGTTCCTTTGCCAATTTTTTAATTGGATCTGATGTCCTTTGAAAATGCCATCCGTCCTTTTAATATATGCCTCTCATTTCCCAGAGATTGTGGGGTTGCTTCATCCTCTGGCCCCTCCTGCGGCATCTAGCACACTGTTGATACATAGCACATTATGATGGTTGCCTAATCTATTTGGTATATGAGTACTAATGCATTCGTACATTTACATTACTGCTAATACAATAATACATTTGGTAGTTGTGCTTGGGCTTTTTTTTTTTTTCCCCAAGATGGAGTCTCGCTCTGTCATCCAGGGGCAGGAGTGCGGTGGCGCAACCTTGGCTCACTGCAACATCCGCCTCCCAGGTTCAAGTGATTCTCCCACCTCAGCCTCCCAAGTAGCTGGGATTACAGGCACCCGCCTCCACGCCAGGCTAATTTTTATATTTTTAGTAGAGACAGAGTTTCGCCATGTTGGCCAAGCTGGTCTCGAACTCCTGACCTCAGGTGATCCACCCGCCTCAGCCTCCCAAAGTGCTGGGATTATAGGCATGAGCCACTGTGCCTGGTCTGTGCTTGGGCTTTTGATCCAGTTCAATTAACCAAGCAAGTGGTAAGTCTTGGCTCGTCTTCAAAAACCCTGGTTACAACTGGCATCCAAGGAATGGGGGTATACTAATCAAATTCTAGAATAGTGATTCTAAATAAAACCTGTCACCCAGAAACATATGAAGGTGGACTTTTCTTTTGTCACCTTTTATTTTCACTTCATCTCTAGCATCTCTCGGATCCCTTTCCACTGAAGCCCAGGAGGGGAGGGGATGGGGATGAGGGATAGAGGGGCATTGGAGAAAAACTGGAGGCTATTTTTAGGTTTGTTTTTCAGCCATGAAGTGTCATGTTCTTCACCACCCCGGCTGCTGGATTAATTAGGCTGTGCTGGCAGCTGCCAGTCAGGGAGGGTTGCCAGCTTCTAACGGTGATTCCGACTAATGCCTGAATTGATTTGCAGAGAGAGAACATTTTTCCTGCTGCCTGGCCCTTGCCTTCCACGGCAATGTCTCCTGGCCTCTGGTGGCTTTGAGTAGGAGAGGATAAAGCTTTCGTAAGTCATGAACCCTTTTTTAATAGATGGGCATGCAAAGCTACCAGCTGGTCCTTTGACCTAACAGCTCATTGGTAGAAACTGGCGGTCACAGCTTGGGTCTCTCTTTCCCATTTCTGCTTCCTGTTCTCCCAGATCTTCCCCAAAATAAGCTCAGTGCCCAGAATTTGTGTGGTTTTGGGAGATTACACTGCCCGGGCAATAGGCGATAGAGAAAGAGTCAGAGACATAGACTCTGACCAAATAGCTTATTTTCAGGCTATTTTTCTAAGACTCTCTATGGTCATTATTAACTTCTGGATATACAAAGACAATCTTCATTCATTCAAAAAATATTCATTGAAGCCAGGCATGGTGGTTCACACCTGTAATCCCAGCACTTTGGGAAGCTGAGGCAGGAGGATCCCTTAAGGCCAGGAGTTCAAGACAACATAGTAGGACAACATAGTAGGACTCTGTCTCTACAAAAAGTTTAAAATCTAGACAGGCATGGTGGCACACTCCTGTTGTCGTAGCTATTCAGGAGGCTGAGGTAGGAGGACTGCTTGAGCCTTAGGATTCAGGGTTGCAGTGAGCTATGATGACACCACTGCACTCCAGCCTGGGTGACAGAGTTGAGACCTTGATTCTAAAATATGGGTCTCCCAGCACTTTGGGAGGCTGAGGCAGGCAGATCACTTGAGGTCAGTAGTTTGAGACCAGCCTGGCCAACATGGTGAAACCTTAGCTATACTAAAAATACAAAAATTAACCGGGTGTGGTGGCGCGTGCCTGTAGTCCCAGCTACTCTGGAGGCTGAGGCATGAGAATCGCTTGAACCTGGGAGGAGATGAAGGTTGCAGTGAGCTGAGATTGTGTCATTGCATTCCAGCCTTGGTGACCGAGCCAGACTCTATCTCTACATAACATAACATAACATAAAATATGAGTCTCTTTATCCATTTACATATGTGTATATATATATATATATATAATTTTTTTTTTTTTTTTTTTTGCGACGGAGTCTCACTCTGTCACCCAGGCTGGAGTGCAGTGCATCTTGGTTCACTGCAACCTCCGCCTCCCAGATTCAAGTGATTCTCCTGCCTCAGCCTTCTGAGTAGCTGGGACTGCAGGTGTGTGCCATCACACCTGGCTAATTTTTTTTATTTTTAGTAGAGATGGGGTTGCACCATGTTGGCCAGGCTGGTCTCAAACTCCTGACCTCAGGTGATCCACCTGCCTCAGCTTCCCAAAGTGCTGGGATTACAGGCATGAGCCACCATGCCTAGGCTATATTTATTTTTTTACCAAAATATATGAGATGATGCCCATGCCATGTTCGAAAAATGGCTCATCTAGTAATAGCTGGGCAAGTTACTTGACTATGTGAACATATAGACTATATACATAGTCTATACATATATATACACACATACACGCAGACACAGAGAGAAACACCTGCTGGGCGTCAGGCACCATTTTAGGTGCTGGGTTGCAATAGTGAACAGAACAAAGATCCTTGCCCTGGTGGGACTCGCATTCCATTTGGAAGTGACAATGCACAGTAGCCATAATAAAGAATGGCATATCATCTAGAATATATAACTTTATATAGTCTGTATACTTATTTATATTATATATTATTTATATATAGGGACACTATATATATTCAGAAGGTGACATGTGGTATGGAAAATAATAGAGCACATGAGGTGCTTCCTTTCAACCTTTCACTCCATGCTATCGTATTCTGTCCCGATCTCAGGACTTAAGGGCATGCCAAGGACTCTCATGCTGCTGGGCCTCCTCCCCTGTGCTCCTGTGGGAAATCATAGAAACAAAATGTTTAGGCCTGGTTGGGGTCTCAGAGAGTATCCAGCCAGGAGGTTTTCCTCCTTGGTTCTGCCTCACTGCTAGTGGATGATGATGTGTCCTGTGTCGCCTCCCCAGGGGCTTCTCAGCACACTGGCCATTTGACCCTGATGCTGTCCAAGCAGAGCCTTCCATGAACCTGCAGGAGGCAGCCCCCTTTTCCCAGAATCCTGATACAAACTGTCTTTTTAAGCAAGGAGATTGGGGGTGGGGTTCATGAGTCCAGGTTCAAGGAGTTCAGGGAATTCGGTTTCTGGCCAGTCCCTGTTGAGGAGGCCCCAGACACCCTGCCTCCCACAGGTGATAGCTCTGGTCTGGAAACTGCTCACTTCCCTACTGCCATATAAACAATTACATTAAGAGCACAACTAAAAGACCAGCCAGAACAATGACTTTGAAGAGTAACTAGATGAATCAGAGCAGCTGGAGAAGATATTTAAAGACCCCAGAAATCACTGCACATAGAACTGGATGGGGGCAACTGATTATGAATCAAACAGATGTCAATTGCCAGTTTCAGTGCAATGAGGAAACAAAAGGTCAGTGTATTCCTCCTGGACTGTCTTGTGAGAAATGAGGATATGAAGGTAGCTATTTAAAATGAGCTGCAGTTATTTGAGCATAATCTCAGTGCAGAACATGGCAGGTTTTAGGCATGCTGTTTAGAAGAAAATCCCAGGACTGTCTTTTCTGCCGGGAATGTTTAAGTTATGGTAAAGGCCGGGCGCACTGGCTCATGTCTGTCATCACAGCATTTCAGGAGGCCAAGGCGGGAGGATTGCTTTAGCCCAGGAGTTTGAGACCAGCCCGGGCAACATAGTGAGACCCTGTCTCTACAAAAAAATTTAAAAATTAGCTGGGTGTGGTGGTGCATGCCTTTAGTCCCAACTACTAGGGAGGCCAAGGCCGGAGGAACATTTAAGCCCAGAAAGTTGAGGCTGCAGTGAGGCATGATCATACCACTGCACTCCAGCCTGGGCAACAGAGCGAGACCCTGTCTCAAAAGAGAGAAAAGAAAAGAACAAAACAAAATTTCTAGTTAAGACCGCCAAAATTCTGACCTATGTTGAGAAAATGAAATCAGACTCCATTTAGACAACATTTGGCCTAATGGTATTCAAACCCTCCCGGAGCAAATCCCAAGTGAACATACACTGCAGTGTGAGGTTAGGCACCAGGAGGAATTTTGTGATCATATGGATTGTAAAGTACCAGAAGTACTTCTGGTTTCTGCTCCAGAAGCTCTTTATGAAGTAGGTAAACAGACTTAACCTGAGACCAGTTCAGATTACAGCTGCCCCAGGACCTTCTTGTCAAGTCAGTTGTGATTTTGGGAACCTTAGGGAATGTATGAGATAAGAGACGATCTGCCAGGGTTCTAAACTTTATTGCTGCTGATGCTTTGGGCTGGATCATTATTTGCTGTGGGGGTCCTGTACTGTGCATCAGAGGAGGTTGAGCTGCATCCTCAGCCTCTTCTTGGTAGATGCCAGTAGCACCTCCCACCCCACCCTACCTTTGTTGAGACAACCAAAAACCTCCAGACATTGCCAGATGTCTCCTGGGGATGCAAACTCTCCCTCTAGTGAGAACCCCTGCTCTAGGGTGACCAACCATCCCAGTTTGCCTGGAACTGAAGGCTTTTCTGGCATGTGAGACTTTCAGTGTTAAAACCAGGGAGCTGCCAGGAAAACCAGAAGAGCTGTCCCCTTGGCTGTGTCATTTATGTGTTCTATTCATAACAACATTTAAAAGCAAGAAACCAGGCTGGGTGTGGTAGCCTACACCTATAATCCCAGCACTTTGGGAGACCAAGGTGGGTGGATCACTTGAGGTCAGGAGTCCGAGACCAACCTGGCTAACATGGTGAAACCTTGTCTCTACTACAAATACAAAAATTAGTCAGGCGTGTTAGCACACGCTTGTAATCCCAGCTATTTGGTAGGCTGAGGCGAGAGAATCGCTTACACTTGGGAGGCAAGAGGTTGCAGTGAGCCGAGATTGTGCCACTGTCCTCCAGCCTGGGCGACAGAGCAAGCCTCCCTCTCAAATACATACATACATACATACATAACATAACATACATAAAGTAAGAAACCAGAGCTTTTGAAAAGTCTGTCTTTGGGAAGCATTGACAAAGCATCTGGGGGAATATGACGCGGGTTATGGTATTATTTTGCTCCTCCTTTTCCCTACTGTCTCTAAAGCCTGAGCCTTGGTGAGATGAGCCATCGGGAGGTTTGATCCTAGCCCATAGACCAAGGAGACTTGCTTCAAACTTGCTGCCTGTCTAGCGGAGGGGCTCTTGTTTGGCACTTGGGAGTGAGTTTGAGTGACAGACTTTTTCTTGGAATTGTAGGCTGTGTGACAGTATACATCATGAAAGTGACAGCAACAGTGGGGACTAATTTAATTCCATTTTCCTTTGCAGGCCCTGATAAATCATTGCTGCAGGGAAAAATAAATTTTACTTTCTCAGACAAATGATTCGAATAATGATGGGCTCTGGGGAAATTGGGGGCTGAGAGAAGATCTGTTAGTGGCTTAAAAATATTTAAACAGTGCATCATGGAACTTGTTGCAAATGCCTCCCGTGCCTGGCCTGGAAACTACCAGAAGGAGCCTCCTTTCCAGACTAATTAGAAGAGTCCAGGCCGGGTGTGGTGGCTCACACCAGTAATCCCAGCACTTTAGGAGGCCGAGGCAGGCGGATCACCTGAGGTCAGGAGTTCGAGATCAGCCTGGTCAACATGACAAAACCCTGTCTCTATTAAAAATACAAAAATTAATGCCAGGTGCGGTGGTCACGCCTGTGATCCCAGCACTTTAGGAGGCCGAGGCGGGCAGATCACCTAAGGTCGAGAGTTCGAGACCAACCTGACCAACAAGGAGAAACCCTGTCTCTACTAAAAATACAAAAATTGGCCAGGCGTGGTGGCACATGCCTGTAATCCCAGCTACTTGGGAGGCTGAGGCAGGAGAATCACTTGACCCCGGAAGGCGGAGGTTGCAGTGAGCTGAGATAGCACCATTGCACTCCAGCCTGGGAAACAAGAGTGAGACTCTGTCTCAAAAAAAAAAAAAAAAATTAAAAAATTAGCTGGGCGTGCTGGTACATGCCTGTAATCCCAGCTACTCAGGAGGCTGAGGCAGGAGAATCGCTTGAACCCAGGAGGTGAAGGTTGCAGTGAGCTAAGATCGTGCCACTGCACTCCAGCCTGGGAGATAGAGCGAGACATCTCCCAAAAAAGAAAGAAGAGTTCCGTAAAATATCAGCCATCTTGACTAAATGATTGTGATTTTTTAGGCCATCTCAATGGAAAAGGTAATTGATTATCATTCTGCATGTCCTGTATAAGTTGGTGGCTGAAACAGCTAAAATAGATTCTAGAATCTGGAGTCCTGACGGGCCATTTACAAATAGGAAAAGTCTCGACGTGGATGGAAAATTGCCCATGATTTTCACTTCCCTTCCAGAAAATGATGGTTGCTCAGGAGTATGGTTCTGCTGGGAGGCTTTTAAAATGTTATAGGGAATGAATTATGTGGCGAGGAGGTACTTGGGCCCCAGAGTACTACTATGCATGAGGAATTTGAGGAGGCGTGAATTTGAGGAGGGGTGCAGTGTAGATGGAACCCCTGCCCACAAGAGGACAGTGGAGAATGGGCTTTAATACCTTAGGGAGACATGTGCGCTTTGTCTAAGCTAAACAGTGCCTTGTTTACTTGAGGGGGATTCTCCAACCCTGTGTCAGTCCATTAAAAGCACAAGAAAATCACCTGCCTGCAGCTAGAATCCACATCTTCCCACACTAGCCATTGGCACATTGCGCTGGGGTGTGGGGGCAAACAGGAAGGAACCAGGGGAAGTTTTGCTCATGACCATTTCCTGCACATGAGCCAGTGCAATTTTCCCACTGTCAGCGTCACCTGAGTTGCACTACAACTTCGGTGATGGATGAAATACACCATCGGCAAAAGCTATAAAAACCCCATCCTTTTGAGCAGTGTGAACGTCAGGGAAATGAGCAGTTACTGCGGAGAGGATTTTATAGGAGTGAAAAATTCTGTATTACAGCAGCAAGAATCCTTATGTGAATGATCAGACTGTTTCACTCACCCCTCACAGCCCTCCTGAGAGCAGGGGTCTTTGTCTGACACTCACTCAACTTCCGGGGAGCTTTGCTTTCCTATTTGTTTCAACCCTGATTAACAGCCCGGAGCTATGGGTTAGGTCCAGCCAGCCACTGAGAATCCATCTTTGTCTTTTCAAAAGCCAGGCCTGGATGCTGTCAGAAATAAGAGAAACAACTGGGAAAGACAGGCCAGGTACAGTATTTTACGGGCTCTGATCGTCATTTAGATTTCACATCCAAGAGGAGTTTGAGAATTTGGGTTCTATTAGCTCCATGTCCCTTCCAGCTTTCTGGTTCTATCAGCTTGGAATTCCAAACTGCTATTCTTTTTCTTTCTTTTTTTTTCTTTTTTTTTTGAGATGGAGTCTCGCTCTGTTGCTCAGGCTAGAGTGCAATGGCGGAGTCCCGGCTCACTGCAACTTCCGCCTCCCGGGTTCCAGCGATTCTCCTGCGTCCGCCTCCTGAGTAGCTGGGATTACAGGCACCCACCACCACACCCAGCTAATTTTTGTGTTTTTGGTAGAGATGGGGGTTTCACCATGTTGGCCAGGCTGGTCTTGAACTTCTGACCTCGTGATCTGCCCACCTCAGCCTCCCAAAGTGCTGGAATTACAGGCATGAGCCACTGTACCCAGCTTCAAAACTGCTTCTTGATGTTTCTTATTGCCAACATGCAGCCCCAAGGAGCTGAGGGTTTATGTCATCTCCCTGGATCTGACTCCCTGGATAGACTGCTAGACATGAGTGTCCCAGACGCTTAGTTATAGGCCCCAGAGTAGGAAAGAATCAAATGGTAGCCTCTGGAAGGACAGAAACACTCGGTTATTGGGCTGGGATAAAAATGAAATCATGCAAATAAATCTTAAGGAATAGAAATATATATTTCAATATAATGTTTAAGGAATTAGCTGAGGGCTGCACTGTTCTCTAAGGTTTGCCTCTGAAGAAAAACAAAACTTCGTTGGTTTTTGGTTTGCAAGAGACCTTGGGACCTGTGCCTTTTGGGGATTTGTTTTCTGCAAATGGCTGCTCCAGAGGAATGACTGTGCCATTTTATTGGCTTTCTAATAACTTTCTAAAACAAACTGCTGCAGACTAGGCGGCTGAACACAGCACAGATGTGTCCTCTAGCAGTACTGGGGGCCGGAAACCCGAAATCAAGGGGTTGGCAGTGTCGTTTCCTTCTGAGGAAACTGAGAGAGTCTGTCCCCTGCCTCTGTCCCATCTCCTCGTGTTCCTTGGCTTGCAGCAACGTCACTCCCGTCTCTGCCTCTGTCCCCGCATGGCCTTCCCTGCGGTGTGTCTCTGAGTCTCAAATCTCTTTCTCCTTTCTCTTAGAAGGATACCAGTCATTGGAGTTAGGGCTTACCCTAAATCCGGAAGGATTTCATCTTGTGATCTTTAACTTAATTACATCTACAAAGAGCCTATTTTCAAAGCAGGTCATATTCACAGTTACTGGAGGTTAAGATTGTGGATGTATCTTTTGGGGCAGACACAATTCAACCCACTATAATTGTATTTTGTTACTCTTCCTGTCTCTAAGTTGCTGCTCTCTGTTGCTTTCGTCCATTTTCAAAAGGTCACTTGTATGGGCTACTTAGGCTGAAGTCTATCTCTAAGATTAACTTCTTCTCCCTGCCGATGTTTGGGCTTAAACACTCCACAATACCCCTCCTAGGAGACAGGTCAGGCTGGCCAACCCCTCCAAACAGGAACGCTTCAGACCCTGAATTCACAAGTCTTTGCAAATCCAAAGAGAACAGGCTGACAGTCTGATGGAGTCCCCCACCAGGCTGTAGCCTTCTGCCTTCACACATTTTGAGAGCACTTGAATATGCATGGAAAGCAATTAACTATGGCAAAGACTAGAGAGATGAGAAAAGGATAGCTGCAGAGAAAAAGAGATGCCCCAGAACTCCCCTGATTTCTCCAGCATTTGATCCAGAAAGATGTGGTAGTGTGGTGAGACTCTGAACAGACGCTAATTGTCTTTTTTTTTTTCTTTTCTCTTAGCAAACTGCCTGGTTGGGCTAGAGCTGTCGTTCCCAAAATATTTTATGTTACAGAGAAGGCTTGGAACTATTATCCCTACACAATTACAGGTAAGTCCTGAGTACAACCATATCTACATGTAGTAAATGCAAGGACATAGTGTAGTTGAATTTCATTGATTTATGGTTGATTATCCAAGCAGGGCCTTGTGGGAGCCCAGAGTATCCCTCTCCTTTTTTGGTTTTTTACTTGTAGGTCATCAGTACTTCTCCTAACACTGAGATACAGAGATGGCAGGTGACGAGGGGTTAAGCTAAGCCATTTTATCTTCCTTCTTAGAGTTACAATAAATAGCTTATGGAGGGCCGGGCCGGGTGCAGTGGCTCACTCCTATAATCCCAGCACTTTGGGAGGCCGAGGCAGGTAGATTACTTGAAGTCAGGAGTTCGAGACCAGCCTGGCCAACATGGTGAAACCCTGACTCTACTAAAAATACAAAACCAGGAGGTGGAGGTTGCAGTGAGCCAAGCTTATGCCACTGCACACCAACCTGGCAGGGCGACACAATGAGACTCCGTCTCCAAAAAAAAAAAAAAGCTTACGGAAAAGGGAGGTGAAGATCTTGATAGAGATATTTCCAGAGGTTTTATGATTCTTATTTTCATGTTTCTTCAATAATTCCCAAGTAATTTATGGGTATGATTTGTCTATAAACAAGTGGCTTATTTTGATGTATTTGTTTTACCACTCTAAATTTTGAATATAATTTGTATAAAAAACTGTTGGGTCTCTCTGCCCCCAGATGACTTCCTTTGTTATTAGATAATATGAAAATCCTTAAGATCAATTTCCCTCTCACTTGCAATGTGGTGGTAATAAACTCTTCTGTACTGAATACTGTCCCAGAAACTGTGGCCAGAAAAACTCAGGTTTGATTCCTGCCCTCAAACACGCTAGAATTTGAAATCCCACCTCAACATCATCACAACAAACTCTTCTTATTGGTTTTAAAAGCTGCTTTTCCACTTAAAAGATTTCCTTTGTGGTTAATGAAATGCTCTACTAGAATTATTAGTCTTTCATTTGCTTTTATAATGCCAGCTCTTTGGTTTTTAATTAGCCAAAGCCTATAGGCTAATTGACTCTTGTCTTACCGTTCCTATCTGCCCAACCACAGAAGTATCATGAAAGAATTTCAGTGCAAACATGGAGACATTCAGTATTTATGAAAGTTTCATTAGTACATTTTTCGTAATTATAGTTCATCAGTATTTGTTCTGTGGTTTTATATTGCATGTAAGCATGGTCTAAATCATCTTTTGTCTCTTTTTTCTTTCCCGTCTTCTTCAAATGAACATGTGGAAACAGAATACACAGTAAGTTTCATTTAATTATTTTTAAACATTTCGTCTATGATCAGTGGAGTAATTGGAATATCTCTTGTATTACTTACCAATGTAGTAAGTTTTAAAAAGAGGAATAATTGAGAGTCAGAAATGTTTCAGTGTAGGCTATTACATCGTTATATATGATGCAATATTTTGAATGTTCTCATTTGTTCAAGAATATGAATCCTAGCTTAAAGTGCCTTGATAGTCACTTCACATAATTAACTTTTGCTTGTAATTTTTAAATAGCTTGACTGCTTTATTGGTTATAGTTCACTATAATAGAAGAACACTTTCTAGCAACGTGATATTAAAGAGATGATGGTAGTTATTGATATAGAAGGTGGGGCTTTTACTCATGGGCTGTGTCCTGATTCCTTGGATAAGCTTGGCAGTGAAGAGGCAGATGTGAGAACTATTTTGCACGTCAGAGATCTGGGTTGGGCAGCTCTGTAGCTTGATAAAATTATTTCTTTACCTAAGAGGCTCTAGGGTTATTACTTAGACTTAAAAAAAAAAAAGAGAGAGAGAGAGAGCGTCTATAGAGAGAGAGAGCCTATAACATCATTGTGTTGTGGTATTTTCATTTAGATCATTTTCCCCAGCAGCTAACAGGTCAGCCTAACACAACAAGAAAATAGTTATGATTTTCCTTTTTTTTTCTTTGAGATGGAGTCTTGCTCCATCACCTAGACTAGAGCACAATGGCATGATCTCAGCTCACTGCAATTTCCACCTCCCAGGTTCAAGCCATTCTCTTGCCTCAGCCTCCCAAGTAGCTGGGATTACAGCTATGTGCCACCATGCCTGGTTAATTTTTTTATTTTTGGTAGAGATGAGGTTTCACCATGTTGGCCAGGCTGGTCTTGAACTCCCGACCTCAGGCAGTCTGCTCACCTGGGCCTCCCAAAGTGTTGGCATTACAGGCGTGAGCCACCGTGGCCAGCCAGTAGTTTTATATTTCCAAGTTGTGTTAAGAGTTGAGTTTTTTATATCAATCCAAATAGCCAAAGGAAAGAGAGGTGATGAGAGAAATGGAAGAAAATGATTTGTCATGCCTGCAAGGGAGGAGCATGGTACCTGACACATCATAGGTGCTCGATCAATTGTTATTGAATGACAGAATGAATGCATGAATTCTAGATAGATAAATGGCCTCAGTACAGGCTTCAGAGTCAGAGAGGCTTAGTTGTCCTCTGGTTTTGCCACTCACTGGCCGGAATTCCTAAGCAAGTAGCTCCCAACTGCCAGGTCTTCAATTCATGCTGGTCCTTGAATATGTTCTCACCTATCCTCTGCAGAATGAAGAAAACACAGGAATAGTATTCAGAGTTTTTCATAACATTAAATGTATTTCATCCAAAGTACTGTTGGTAATTATATTCCATCATACTCGGGTATTAAAAATATCTTTTCTTTTTTGGAAATGATAGGAATATATATAGTATTTCCCCCTACAATGTCCCTAACTTTGAAAAAAGAGGAAATTTTATGGCAAAATGCAAATCTAAAATTTTAGAAGCAGGGAACCACTGCTCTAGGACAAGCATCTTCACTTTTCTGAACCCAAGTTTCCTCTTTTCTGAAATGAGAAGAACCTCTCCTTCCTAGAGATATTAGCAGAAGGCTTCAGTGGTCTACCTTTGAATTGGAAAACATTTTCTCTGGATGGTCATATTGTAAATGTTTTCTGTTTTGTGAGTCATACAGTCTCTGTCTCTGCAAAGCAACCTTAGACAGTATGTAAACAAATTAGCATAGTCCTGTTTACCCAGGCAGCAGGTCAAATATGGACCCCAGGCTACTTTGCCAACCCTAAATGTAATGCATAGAAAGCTGTTAGCACATTGCCTGTATACAGCAGGCAATTAAATGGTTCCCTAACACCAACACCACCCCCTAATTCCATTGCTTCTAGCAACTGCGTAATCATCAAGAGATAGACTTTGGGCCGGGCACAGTGGCTCACACCTGTAATCCCAGCCCTTTGGGAGGCTGAGGTGGGTGGATCACTGGAGGTCAGGAGTTCCAGACCAGCCCTGCCAACATGGTGAAACCCCCTTCTCTACTAAAAATACAGAAAAAAAAAAAAGAAAGAAAAGAAAAAGAAAAGTTAGTCGAGCGTGGTCATGGACACCTGTAGTCCCAGCTACTTGGGAGGCTGAGGCAGGAGAATCACTTGAACCCAGGAGGCGGAGGTTGCAGTGAGCTGAGATCACACCACTGCACTCCAGCCTGGCAGCAGAGCGAGAGTCCATCTTGAAAATAAAAAAATAAAGTCAACAGTCATTTATTAGGCATCAATGATGTACAAAACATCATGCTAGATGGCATAACAGTGATTCTCTCTGCCATTTGGGGTCACAATCTGATTGGAAATAACTGGACATTTCAGTCAAAGCCTAGAAGTCACCAGCAAGTCCTGGGCTTTTCTGGAGGCAAGAGGGGACTTAGCCAAGGAGGCAAGCTGGCCTCAGACCTGTCCATTGGGCTGGATAAGCTCTGAGCTGAGCTGCCAGCAGAG
The DNA here is from genome assembly GCA_963573385.1 of Cacajao melanocephalus. Classification (NCBI taxonomy): domain Eukaryota; kingdom Metazoa; phylum Chordata; class Mammalia; order Primates; family Pitheciidae; genus Cacajao; species Cacajao melanocephalus. The sequence continues at coordinate 23,076 of CAUYLG010024385.1, forward strand.
ATTCAGACCAGAGGGCAGAATCAATGGCTCAGATAAGCAGTTGCAATGTGAAAGGAAGGGTGCTGGCCTCTGGATTGGGACCCTGGGTTTCAGGGAAGGGCTACAGTCCCCAATGTGGGAGACAGGAAGAAAAGTACACAGCACTCAGGCAGGTTACTTAGTATCGTGGTGCTGGGGAGATAAGATTGTCAGCCTTACTAAGTGAAAATACAGAAAGTCCAGGTAACGTTGAATTTTCAGATAAACAATAAATAATTTTTAGTATAAGGATGTCTCTTGGCCGGGCGCGGTGGCTCACACCTATAATCCCAGCACTTTGGGAGACTGAGGTGGGCGGATCATGAGGTCAGGAGTTCGAGACCAGCCTGACCAACATGGTGAAACCCTGTCTCTACTTAAAAAAAAAAATGCAAAAAAAAGAATGTCCCACATGTTGCATGGAACATAATTATGCCAAAAGATGGTTGTCTCATATTTATCTGGCAACCTGATGGGAGAGAGATGGTGGTGTGGAAGAACTGGTCTGAGAGACTCAAGTACAAAAATCGGTCATGAGAACAGTGTACACTGGTGGGCCAAGGGAAGGGTGGGAACTGGAAGCGTGTAACTTGGGAACCCATCCTGCAATTGACATGGCATAATAACTCTAAGGCCAGACCAGAGATTCAGCTGTCTGGCCTGAATCTCTGCTAGCAGCTCAGCTCAGAGCTTGTCCAGCCCAATGGACAGATCTGAAACCAACAATCAGAGGCACTGGTGGAACCATTCCGAGAGCCTTCCTGCCTCAGTTGGGATTGGCTCAGGACGTGCAATGGAACGAGCTAGGCAGAGCTGGGAAAAATTAAGTGGGAGCAGATGAATACGTAACTGTCAGCATTTTATAGAAGACCTGTGTTGCATATAAGTGTTAGAGTTGAAGTGCGAACAGAGGATTGTAGGAAGGAGACAGAGATTCTGCTAGGAAGAAATATGAGAAGGTTTCTCAGAGAAGGTTGCATTTGGGCTGGACCTGACGGAACAGTAGAACTCCCTCTGGAGAGGCCTGTTCTGTCTTAGCCTAGGTTGCTCTAACGAAACACCACAGACTAGGGGGCTTAAGCAACAGACATTTATTTCTCACAGTTGCAGAGGCTGAAAGTGCTGGCCGATTGGGTTTCTGGCGAGGGCCATCTTCTTAAGCACATGGCCATCTTCTTAAGCACGTGGCCATCTTCTGGCTATGCCCTCACATGTCAGAGATGGAGCAAGCTCTCCGGTCCCTTCTTTTAAGGGCACTAATCCCATCATGAGGACCCCACCCTCGTGACCTCATCTGTACCGAATTAAGTCCCAAAGTCCCACCTCCAAACACCATTGCACTGGGGATTAGGGCTTCAACATAGGAATTTGGGGCAGACATAGTTCAGTCCATAGCATGCTCCTAGGCCCAGTGGGCAAGCGGTAGAGGTGGATCCTGGCCACCTGGACACATGGAGGGCAGGTTGTGATGTTTTCAATGTCAGGTCATGGTCTAGATTTAATTCTCTCTGAGGAAGTCACGTTGTTCCTGGCTAGTTCACTTTTATTTTCCATCCCAAATATAGGACAGCTTTTCTTTCCATCTCCCTGGTGACCAGGGGATATGGATTTTTCTCTGTGGCTCCAGTGCACTCCTCCGGGCCTGCAGTGTGCATTTTGAAGCTGCCACCCTTTGACTCAGATTCAGCCGTGTTCTCACGCTCTCTGCCCATGACAGCCCTGGTGGCAGAGCCCACCCTGGACTCTGGCTACAGAGTCCGCTCCCAGGATTTATGACATGCTTTCAATTGCCTTCGTCTTTTTTTCCTGTTTTAAACGCGTTTGAATTGTGCTCTTTATCCCCTGATCTTTTAATCCTAAATACGTCTTCTTGCTGTCTTTCCCAAGCTCAGTAGTTCCTGTTTTGTGCCTCAAAGCAAAACCTCCCAAGTTCAGAGCCTCAACAAGGGTCACGGTGCCCTTCCTTTCCTCAGAGAGGCTATCCCTAGAGCTCGAAAACCTTCAAACGAATGTCTCTTCTCAGAAAGCATTAGACCAGAGCACGAGGGTGCCTATACTAGGATCCCCTAGGTCTTATATCTGACTGTTTAGCCTGTTACTCAGACCTCATGCTGCCCTCCTTCGTGACAAAGCCCAGGCCAGGAAACCTTCTATTTAGGGCCATCTGGGGCTTCGACACTGTCACAATTTTCAAGACATAGGAGCTTTTTCATCCCTGTGAGTGACTGCGTGTGTTTAGAATTATGTGGAAATGCCATTTGCCCAGGAAGTGGGAAAAACATCTTTAGCTTGCTTATGGAAAAAAAAAAAATCTTAATTATACAGTATACAAAGAACAGCACAACGACAATTTTACAGAGGACAGACCATTCAACCAGTTCTTCAGAGCTGGCAGGTTCTTCTGAAGTCAGTAAAGTCTGCAAAGAAAGGTGCCTGAGGAGACTGGCTGCCTTCCAAAAGAGTTGATTTTGTTTTTCTAGAGCTAAAAAAAAGTCTGTGCTTTTACATGAGCATAACTCAACAGCGTCCATTCAGCCTCAGTCCTAATGAAGAACAAAGGATTTTCTTCTTGTTTGCAGGAATTTGAAAACTGAAGTTATAGGAAATTGATAGCAGTGACCTAGAGTATACAGTTGGTGTATATATTTTGCTGCTGTGACCACATCCCTCCACCAGCATCTCTCTTAATAAGCATCCACAAAAGAGGAGAAATGGGATGCATCTTTGTGTTCGTTAGAATGACAGAAGCAAAGGCAGGTGGGTTGTCAGTGCTACCTAACATTTTAATTATTTAGATGAAAGAGGTGGAAAAATAAATGGCAGCAGACCAGGGAGGATGAAATGAGTCTTGAATGAGAACCTCAAATCATATTGAGCCACTGTGAGAGATGAGATTGCTTGGGCTGGTTTGGAAAAGCCGAGAAAGAGAGGAAAGGCTGCTCACAGCTGAGAGACGTCAGTCACCCCAGGTGAACCTGGGTTATCTGCCCAGGAGTGGCCATGGGGAGATTGAGGCATTTTTCTGAAAGCTGCTAAACTGCTGAGATAGGAATTGCACTCACAGGCTGGGCCTTATCAAGCTCCCCCATTAATCTGAAGAGCTGATGGATGCTGTGTTTATAGACCAATGACTTCCATTCCTCACAAGCCCCGTTTCCCTTCTTAAGCCTTTCATCCCCCAACCTTCCACGGAGTCCCAGCCAAGGGCCAGTACAAACCACTGTATTCCATAACTAGGAACACAGGGGCAAGTCCAGGGAAGATTATGTTTATTACACCACACCTCTAGGATTGGGCTTGTTTAGAAGGAAATTAAAGAAAAAATCCTGGCCATCTCATCTATGATGTAAGCTAAGAGAGTGAAAGTCCCTACGAGTCCTTCTTTGAGGCCATGGAGTCAGGAGTTAGCCGGTTAGGAAATAACTATTATCTATGTATCACAATTAACCCTGGATATCTAGTGCAGTACATAATTTTTTTAGACAAAGGGAAGTATCCTTTCTTTAGGGACCAGGCCAAAGAAACAGTCATCCAGTTGGGGGCACTAATGAGCAAGGCAGCAATTAGGCATAGGCCTGAAAAGGACCCTTACAGAGAAGATGACAGTAAGGCCAGGTGAGGTAGCTCACGCCAGTAATCCCAGCACTTTGGGAGGCCGGGATAGGCGGATCACTTGAGGTCAGGAGTTTGAGACCAGCCTGGCCAACATGACAAAACCTCGTCTCTACTAAAGATACAAAAATTGGCTGTGCACGGTGACGCCTGCCTATCATCCCAGCTACTCGGGAGGCTACCTTGAACCCAGGCAGCGGAGGTTGCAGTGAGCCGAGGTCATGTCACTGCACTCCAGCCTAGGTGAGAGAACAAGACACTGTCTCAAAAACAAAAAACAAAAAAAAGAAAATCAAAGAAGATTATGCGAGACCGGTGTCATAATAGAGCCAGAACGACCAAGCTCAACGATATTAATAGTTCTAAAGAATTTAGATAAAAGCAATTAGAATCATTTATAACTATCATTTAAGATGGTACACAGCTGAATAAGTAAGGGATGGGTTATACAAAGCTAAATAGATTTTATAATTATAGGACTTCTCAGAGCCTTTCCTAGTCTAACATACATTGTGAATCTCCAAAGGGAGCTGTGGCATGCAGCATTCCCCAAGCTTATTTGTCCAAGGGATCTTGGATGTTGTGAGGCTGATCTTTTAAGACTTAGAGGTGTTCCAGAAACTTCTCTTCAGGTCATAGCCATTAAGTGCCCACTAACTATGGTAGTGGATCAATTCTATTTTGGTAAATGTTATTTTCTTCTAAATTTCAATGAGTTAATATGTTGCCTGAAGATGACTATTACTCAGATGCCAAAGTTTTTTGAAGAATGCCCAACAGAAATAAAAGTGTTTTATTTTTAGAATCAGGTGACACAGAACCCGTAAGTTCCTTCTCAAGCAAAGTCAGTTCTGTTCAACCACACAGCAAAGTCAGCAGTACGTTGGGATAGCAGTGGGTTTGTGCATTTGGATTTGTTTCCATTTAGAAAATGAACTGGTTGTACGGGGGAGCCAGTTGCAAACCAGCCTATTCACAGATGTACCGCTGCCCTTGTGTGGGACCAGAGCGTCTCTCTATGTCTCAGCAACCCAATTAGTGCCTGGTGAAGCGGGAGTCTTGGAACAACCTGTTTTGTTTGTTCAGATTATCCCATTTCCATTTGCTCTAGCTGTTCCCAAGCTCTTCTGTGGGCTTCAGAGAAAATTAATTCAGCCATTTCGAGGGGAGAGAGCAGGCGATAGAACGCATGCCTCTACCATAACACAACATAACATTTTTAAATTGTTTGCATTTTTTAACACCACTCAAAATGACTTTACAGAGGGCAATGAGGAGAAAACAGAGTTGTTTAAAGGAATGTTCAGTAGAAGATTTTACTAAGAAATTCTCCTTTTCTTCTTTGTTGTTTATTTTCTACTTGCAGTACTGAAAAATTTGATTTCCCTTTTACATTTTACAAACACCTGTGGAGTTGTGTTCAGTTCAGTTGTTGAGATGTGCAAAATACAACTGGAAAGATTTTGTGGGGCAGATTTCTTTCTGTAAAAATAAAACAGTATGACTACGGGTATACTAACGTAGTATATTTTAGGGATTAAAGTGAATGCAAAGGCCAGATGCAGTGGCTCACGCCTATAATCTCAGCACTCTGGGAGGCCGAGGCAGGTGGATCACTTGTGGTCAGGAGTTCGAGACCAGCCTGACTAACATGGTGAAACCCTGTCTGTAATAAAAATACAAAAATTAGCTGGGTGTGATGACGGGTACCTATAATCCCAGCTACTCAGGAGGCTGAGGCAGGAGAATCACTTGAACCTGGGAGGCGGAGGTTGCAGTGAGCCAAGATTGCACCATTGCATGTCAGCCTGGGTGACAACGTAAGATTCTGTCTCAAAAAAAAAAAAAGGTAATGCAAAATTGCCCTGAAGTCTTTGATCTTTTTGATCAGTAAGATACTGTGAACTACACAATAGTATATATATATGTACTGTCTAAACAAGTATTGATACAAGAATATAACCATCTTTTCAGTTCAGAATTTTATACTGATACTATTTTCTCAGGTGAGAATTTGCCAGGTCAGTGAAGAGGGATGATTCTTAACCATTTTTAACTGAGAAAGCTTACCATCTAAAAGTTTCCTACCTGGCCATATGCTCACCTGTATTTGGGAAGTCAAACTGATGCATTCCTACCTCTGATATTATTTTTAATTATAAAATAGAGACAGGGTCTCGCTATGTTGCCCAGGCTAATTTCGAACTCCTGGGCTTAAGCAATCCTCCTACCTCGGCCTCCCAAAGTGCTGAGATTACAGGCCTGAGCCACCATGCCTGGCCCCATCTCTGTTATTTACATGCAATTCTTTTTATTCGATGTGGTCTCCCTATCTCTTTAAATGCTTGTCTTGCCATTATGGTATGTAGCCATCAGTATTCATGAGCATCCTCTGCTTATTTCTGCCTTGACAAGTCCAGCCCTAGATCGTCCGAGCCTGAATTTCATTTCACTGCATGATTATCCTAGAAGTGCGAGCGAGTGGCAAACCATCCCCCATTCAGAAAACATGCTTTCATTCATGTCTTCGGCTCTGTCTCCCTTCTGGCCTTGCTTTCCTGGTGAGTTGCTATTACTCAGCATGTCAGAGGACGGGAAGAGGCTCCATGAGTGAATGAACTAATGAATGAACAGAAGCCTCTGTGTAGGGTGCGGGCTGGTAAGGAGCAGCCGAGAGGTCTGCGTGCATTTCCGTGCTGTGGCTGGAATACAAGCAGCTGTTTCCCGGCTGTGTTTCGGAGCTCTGCCTTTTACACAGTCCCTTCCTCTCACCCTCCTCCACTTCTCTTTCAGGTCCCACTATTCCTCTTGGCCACATTTTTCTTCCTATGCAGCATATATTTAGGAAGTCACTCTGATTCATCCTCATGCAATTCTTTTCTTGAAATTTACTTGCAATTTCTTTTCTTCCTTTCCTTTTTGCTTTAAAATTCTACTTTTTTTCTGCACTTGAGTTCCTCTTCTCACTTTTCTTGAACTGTCTTCTTTGCAATTTTTTCTCCAACTATCCTGTCACCATTACCACCCACCTTATCCGTGTCTAAAGTCCTGTGTAGCCCCCAGAAGCCAGAAGAGAAGGGAGCCCAATATCTCCCCTTATTTCCTTAGCATCGTTGCTTGTATGATAACTACGGTTCTGAGTAGAGGGGGACAGCCAGACATTTACCTTTTTGAAATTGATGTGTGTATTAAAGAACTTCTGTGCACAAAACAGACATTTATATTTTGTCTTCCAAGTATGGGGTAAAATTTCTATCAAAATGGAGGGCTAAAAATTTTTTAATGGGCCGGGTGCGGTGGCTCACATCTGTATTCCCAGCACTTTGGGAGGCCGAGGCAGGCAGATCACGAGATCAGGAGTTTGAGACCAGCCTGACCAACATGGTGAAACCCCCGTCTCTACTAAAAATACAAAAATTGGCCGGGCGTGGCAGCGGGCCCCTGTAATTGAAGCTACTCAGGACGCTGAGGCAGGAGAATCACTTGAACCCAGGAGGTGGAGGTTGCAGTGAGCCAAGATCACGCCACTGTACTCCAGTCTGGGTGACATATCAAGACTCTGTCTCAAAAAAGAAAAAAAAAAAAAGAAAAAAAATTTTTAATGAATAAGGAAAGCTGAAAGGTATTTTAAGATCTAGGTGTCTACCAACGGTCTGTAAACACATTTATCATCTACTTTCTTCTATTTTTCAAGCAAAACACAGGCTTTGCTCATTTATTTCCCAGTAGCTCCAGCCCTAGAGTCCTAGAAGATAATAAGCTCTAAACTCTATGCCTGCCCTCACTAGCACTGTGGAACATTCTGGATGTGAGTCTCCTGTTGGTGAAGAGAGGAAATACTTGCAAATTTGGTTTTATTAATGATCCCATCTCAAGTTGCAATTCCCAGTGAGGCGGCCTTGGATCACAGTTAATGTGATAATATAGAATATAGTACCAGACAATCGATGTCATCTACAGGGGAACTCCATTAGAGAGAAGGTCAAGTCTGTATAGAGTTTCATGCTCGTGGAAAGCAGGGAACACGTGTTGCATACTGTCAGAACAAGATGGCAAGAGAAGAATGCATTGAATTCCAGATAAAAGCTAAAAGGAAATTATCTTTTAAAAGCCTGTAAATATTTCATCAACCCCAAGCCAGCTTCTCAACTCTTCTATTTCACTTTCTTGATGCCGGGCCCCTTGTAAAGTGCTGCTCTCAGACATGGAAAGATTTGGGCTGGTGAACAAAGCGTTGAATTACTGGGCCGAGGGTTCGTTGAAAAGAATTCATTCTTCTCAATGAATGTTTTTCAAACTGTCCTCCTGTAGGTCCGGGAGATTCCATGGACTGGTCTCAGTGGCCATTCTGCCCCTCATATTTTATTTAAAGAAAGAACTCTGATGCCAGTTAAAATGGTTTGAAAACTACTGAACTGTACCATCTCTCAGCTTCTGCCCTGTTCTAAAAACCATGAATAAGTGTGATGTATGTGAGACAGGAACCATTTGACATAGCAGTATCCAAACTTAAAAGGTTTGCAACTCCTCCATCTACTTGGTGGCTTGGTGGTGTTTATATTAGTCAGGGTTCTCCAGAGAGGCAGACCAATGCAGGGGGCGGGGAGAGGAGAGAGAGAGAGAGAGAGAGAGAGAGAGAGAGAGAGAGAGAGAGAGATGGGTGAGTGGATAGACAGATTAGATAGGTATACAGATTAGATAGATTAGATAGGTAGCTTACATAGATGGATGGATAGATGATTGATAGATATTAATTGATAAGAGAAATGGGTAGATAGGTAGATTAGGTAGATGGATGGGTAGATAGATAGATGATAGATATTAATAGATTAAATAGGTTGGATGGATGGATGGATGGATGGATGGATGGATGGATGAGAGGGGATTTGCTAGGGAAATTGGTTCACATGATTAGGGAGGCTGAGAAGTCCCACAACAGCCCACCTGCAAGTTAGTGACCCTAGGGTGCCGGTAGCATGGCTGAGTCCAAGTCAGAAGGCCTCAGAACCAGGGGACCCTCGAGTTTAGGTCCTGGAGTCTGAAGGCTGAGGAGCCTGGAGTCATTGTCCAAGGATAGGAGGGGAGGAGTGTGTCCCCGCTCCAGCAGATAGATCCATCCATTTGTCTTTCCTCTGTTTGTCCTCTCCACGCCCTCAGCAGGTTGGATGGTGCCCACCCACATTGAAGATGGCTCTTCCTTCCCTAGTGCACCCCAAATCACATGCCAGTCTCTGGGAACACCCTCACAGACACACCCAAAATAAGGCTTTACTAGGCTTCTAGGTATTCCTTAATATAGTCCACTTAACACTGAAAATTAACCATCAGTGTTCTTTATAATATACTCCTTTAATTTAAAGTAGATTAAATTATCAGAAGTTTTGGAAAATCTTGTGACATCCTATAAGATAATATGGTTACTATGGGATATGGGATGCCATTGATGTATTCATTCATTTTTTAGTTGGATTTGAATTTTTTCTGCTAAATAAAATGATAGATATTTATTGTAATATCTAAACGTTATAAAAATCTATACCACAGAAAACAAAAGAATTTCATAATTTCCACTACTTTCCTCCATGAGAATATTTTTCCATGTTTTTCAGTGTATATACTAGTTTTCCATGTTTCTCAGTATGTATACTAGTTTTTCCATGTTTTTCAGCGTGTATATTAGTTTTCCATGTTTTTCGGTGTGTATGCTAGTTTTCTGTGTTTTTCAGTGTGTATACTAGTTTTTTAATGTTTTTCAGTGTGTACACTAGTTTTCCATATTTTTTGGTGTGTACTCTAGTTTTCCATGTTTTTTAGTGTGTATACTAGTTTTCCATGTTTTTCAGTATATATATTAGTTTTTCCATGTTTTTCTGTGTGCATATTAGTTTTCCATGTTTTTTGGTGTGTACACTAGTTCTTCCATGTTTTTTGGTGTGTATGTTAGTTTTCCATGGTTTTTAGTGTGTATACTAGTTTTCCATGTTTTTTGGTGTGTTTACTAGTTGTCCATGTTTTTTGGTGTGTATACTAGTTTTTCCGTGTTTTTTTGGTGTGTATACCAGTTTTTTCATGTTTTTCAGTGTGCATCGTGTGTATACTAGTTTTTCCATGTCTTTCACTATGTATAATAGTTTTCCATGTTTTTTGGTGTATGTTCTAGTTTTCCTATATTTTTTGGTATGCATACTTGTTTAACATGTTTTTCAGTGTGTATAATGGTTTTCCATGTTTTTCAGTGTATATACTAGTTTTCCCATGTTTTTTGGGGTGCATATTTGTTTTCCATGTTTTTCAATGTGTATAATAGTTTTCCATGTTTTTCGGTGTATATGCTACTTTTCCATGTTTTTTGGTGTGTATACTAGTTTTCCATGTTTTTCAGTTTGCTGCTAGTCTTTCTTTTTCTTTTTACACAAATGGGGCTATCCTGTTTTACACCTTGCTTTTTTAATGGTTTTGGAGTCGATCACAGTGTACTTACCCAGCCTTCTACAGGTGAACTTTGACTTGTTTCCAAGTTCTTTGTAGGACCAACAATACAGTTAATGAACATGTGTTCATTTGTAACATTTTTTCACACCTGAGAATTCATGCTGGAGTTCTGGGCTGGGTTTTTTGTTTGTTTGTTGTTTTTTGATACGGGGGTTGCTCTGTCACCCAGGCTGGAATACAGTGGCGCAATCTCAGCTCACTGCAACTTCTGTCTCCCAGGTTCAAGTGATTCTCCTGCCTCAGCCTCCCTAGTAGCTGGGATTACCAGTGTGCATCACCACACCCAACTAATTTTTGTGATTTTAGTAGAGGCAGGGTTTCACCATGTTAGCCAGGCTGGTCACGAACTTCTGGCCTCAAGTGATCCACCCGCCTCAGCCTTCCAACGTGCTGTGATTACAGGCGTGAACCACCACACAAGACCTGGACCCATTTTTAAAAGCACTTGCACAGTAAGAATTCACCTAAGCTATTATATTTAAATTCAGTTTTTGAAAACTATTGTGTCTGCAAGGTACTAGGATATTTTGGCATCTAAAGGAATACCACTGAATTTCTGAAATGAATAATTATTTCCTAAATCTGTCTTTTGAGCAACTCCTGGTTTTCCTGATTTGGGATTGTTTGAAGCAAGGCATGTCTATCATATGACAGATGCACACACACATATTTTCTCTGCTGTTAGTGGCCACAGCACATACTGAGAAGCAAAGCCTGTGCTTTCAACCTCTGCTCCCTGGAAGCCTTTGTATGATTTCCTGATACTCAGGAGTCAGCATGAGATCACAAGCATGAACTTCAGAGCCAGACAGCCTGGCTCGAGTGTATACCTAAAGGGGAATTGCTGATCATCTCCCCTACGCATTTGTTGTGTGACTTGAAGCACCCTGTTGGACCTTTCTGTGCCTTTGTTTCTTCTTTCAAAATGGGAATGTATGAGGGTTAATAAGTTAATAGGTGAACTAATAGATGAACAGGCACTTGGATCAGTGCCTGTTGACGGGAAGGACGGTATAACACTGTTGTCATTATTACTTCAATATTGTGTTGTGTCTGTCCCTGGCTGGACATGTGGAATGTTGGCCACGTCTCCTTTGGATTGTCATTTTGATCCAAAGGTATCCCAGAGCCTCCCAGGGTTAAGAAATACCTGGGCAACGAGAAGTGCTGTCAAGGAGGTGAAGAAATTGGAACCTTCCTACACTGCTCGTGGGAATGTACAAGGGTGCAGCCATTTTGGAATGGGGTAGCCATCTGGAAGGTCCTCAGAAGGTTAAACATAGAGTTATAGTATGATCAGCAATTCCACTATAGGTATACACTCAAGAAAAATGAAAACATATTATCCACACAAAAACTTGCACAAGAATACCTGTGGCAGTAGCCAAAAAATAGAAACAAATGTTCATCAACTGATAAATGGAGAAATCAAATGTGGTATGTCCATACAATGGACTGCTATGCTGCCAGAAAAAAGGAATGGAATAGCCATACATGCTATATATAACAAAGATGCGCCTTGAAAACTGCTAAGGGAAAGAAGCCAGGAATAAAAGACCGCATATGATGCAATTCCATTTATAGGAAACAGAGAGAATAGACAAATCTTAGAGTAGATTAGGGGTTGTGTACAATGTGATGTTTCAGGTAGGCGGAAATGGGGAAGTGACTTCTTTGGGGGATAACGGGAATGTTCTAAAATTAGATTGTCATAATGGTTGTATAACTCTGAATATACTAAAAACCATTAACTTGTATACTTGAAAGGAGTGAATTATATGGTATGTGAATGAAGCTATTTTTTATTTATTTTATTTTATTTTTTTAGAGCTGGGATCTTGCTCTGTCACCCAGCCTGAAATGCAGTAGTGTGATCATAGCTCACTGCCGCCTCAAACTCTTGGGCTCAAGTGATCCTCCTGCCTCTGCCTCCTGAGTAGCAAAAGCCACATTTAGGGGGAAGAAGGGGGAAACAGCTCCTGAGTTTGGAGGTGGGCACCCAATATCTACCAACTTCCTGAAAGCGAGCCATCTGGAGAGAGGCCTGTATTCTGTTTTTAACAAGCCCAGCAAATGAGGCATCATTAAGTAGGTCTCAGAAATACACTGCCATAGAGAATATTACTTTTATTTTACATTGTAAAGTGGGATGGGGTAGGATTCATACCTTTTAGCTTACATTTTTGCTACAGGCTAGGTGCTGTGGAAATACAGGATCTTTTGATGACAATAATGACAATCTTCAAAGTGAGCGGTGCACATTCTTCCAGAAGTTTTCCACTCCCTGCTTCTGAAGTGCAGTGCCCTAGAGAGCCTCAGACTCGTCCCCCAGGGCCCCCGTTCTCTGCAGCCACCACCGTCTCTCTCCCTGTGCCGGTGCAGAGACAGCAGCAGTAAGGACTTCGGCACCACCCAGAAACTGACTGTGAAATCCCCAATGTGTCTGACCCTTTCTCTTTAACACTTCGCTTTGCTTACATTTCATTTTGTTCTTGTGTTTCTTATTGCCATGGCAACCCTAATCAATCACTGGACCAAAAATAGCTCTTTCATGTTTTCCAAAGCATGTCTGTAGTGAATTGGAAATTCAGCTCGGCCGTGCATTTTACATATGCTGCTTTCATTTCCCGACACTGAACCTGGGAGGGCTTGTGTCTGAAAATTATTCTTGCAGAGGCCCAGATACCTCACTTGTCTTTCCTGGTGTTCTTCTTTCCCACTGCAGCTTCCCTCCATCCCTTCCAAAAGCTACACATAGATGCCTTTAAATGCTCAACCATCACTTTTCTGCACATTGAGTTTTAGGTGCTAGAGGTTTTACAGGTACCAGAATATCACTTTTCGATAAGAGGCATCCTGGTGGATTCCATTGGGTTTGGAAGGCCAATTCTAGATGCTTAGACACCAGATAAAAGGAAGAGAGGAGCGTGGTAGGGAGCAGGTGGCAGCAACACCTGTAAGATTCCTCTGGCTTGGGTGGATCTAAGCTGGAAAATCAAAGATGAGATGATAGAAGAGCTTCTGCCTGGATCCCTGTCTTCTTCCTAACACTGCTACTGTTTTTAGGGGGTTGGGGCAAAATAAACATTGAATGTCATTAAGTGAATATTTTTTATGATTATTTTCTACTTTATTCTCCCTGCCAAGCTGTGCCTCTAGTTGAGAAGAAGGAGAGAAGGATAAAAAATAAAAGATTTTTTATGAGAAAGAGGATTCCAGACCTGGAGTGAGCCCAGAGGAGGAAGGAGAGGTGAAGAGGGACAGAAATGACTCACTGATGTCCCCAAGGCTCCAGGGACAGGAGTGCTTTTTTGCCTCACCCTCTGCCTGTAAGCAGAGTCATCTCTGTGGCCTCGAGGGTTCCCAACTTCTGTTTTATGCTTCTGTTTCCTAACTTCTTGGTTTTGGCAATTGGACCAAGTAAACCAGTGGACATGCAGCCTTTAGATCTAGGAAAGAAAATAGTTCACCGAGATCCTGGTAGAGTTTTTGTTCCCTGCATGAAGTCAGCAGAGGGTTAAGGGAAAGCTCAGAGAAGAGGCCAGCATAAGGGGCACCTGCTCAGAAGAAGGAGCTGCCAAGAATGGAGCCTGGGACACGTGGTGACATTTCCTCAGCAGCAGAGCAGGTCAGTGAGTCTGGAAGAGCCCAAATCTGCTCTGTGACTTGGCCGCCTTCTTTGCCATGGGAAGGAGCCATCAGGTGTCCTATGGCCGCCTTTCCAGAAGCCTCTGCATCCTTGCATCTTCATAGTGGGGGATCTGCCTTTGACCCCAGCTCAGCTTTCTCATCCACATTGCCTAGGAGGGTGCAGTGGAGTGGACCAACATCTCTCCAGCACCTGCCAGATGCTGCCTGGCCCTGGGCATTCGTTATCTCTTTCCATCCTCACTCCACAGCTTTGAGGTTGCGATTGTCTCCATTTGATAGATGAGGAAACTGAAACTCAGGGATTCGGGAATTTGCCTCAAGTCACACAGTTTGTTGGAAAAGAAGCTGGGGTTTGAACTGAAGTCTGTTTTGCTCCCAAAACCTGTATTTTTTTCCCCCTCTAAATCGCCATGCCCCCCCTCTGTGAGCTAGGTGCCTGCTGCTGCATCTGGATACCAGATGATGACAAGCTTGCTGATATCAGTTACTAGTAAATATCACCCTGGGCAATAAACAGTGGCCATTGATTGACAAAGCAGGTAGTGTCATAGGTAGAACTACTAAGTTGGAAAAAGCACCAATTCTCCCTTCCCTAGCATATGCTTGAACCTCAAAGTCAGTGATGCTTTATTCAGATGAAAACCAGATGGGGGATCTGGAAGGAGTCAGCCAGTAGGCTGGGTGTTGTGTTGGTTTTCTCTTGCTGTGTAACAAATCTCTCACGAATTTAGCAACTGAAAACAACACAAGTGGCTGGGTGCAATGGCTCACACCTATAATACCAGCACTTTAGGGGTCCAAGGTTGGAGGATCACTTGAGCTCAGCAGTTTGAGACCAGCCCGGGCAACAGTGAGAGCTCATCTCCACTAAAAATAAAAAAATTAGCTGGGTGTAGTGATGCATCCCTGTAGTCCCAGTTGTTCAGGAGGCTGAGGTGGGAGGATCGCTTGAGCACAGGAAGTTGAGGCTGCAGCAAGCCAAGCTAGCTATGATCACACCACTGCCTTCCAGCCTGGGCAACAGAATGAGATTCTGTGTCAAAAGAAAAAAGTAACACAGGTTTGTTAACTTGCAGTTTCCATGGGTCAGGAGTTGGAACCCAGGCTCGCTAGGTCCTTGGCTCAAGGACTCATCAGGTGGAAATCAAGGCATCAACCAAGGTTTCAGTTTCACCGGAGACGCAGGGTCCTCTCCCACACTCACTGGTGGTTGGCCGGATTCATTCCTTGTGGTTATAGGACGGAGGTCGGGTTTTCTCCTGGCTCTCCTGCGGGTGTCACTTTGAGTTCCCAGTCAATATCTTGGGTCCTACCCACATGGCTATCTCACAACTTCAAAGCCAGCAAAAGAATCGCTGCTTTTTCTGAAGTGAAGTCTTGTATACTGAGACAGAATCTCAGGAGTGACTGACTCTCTGGTCTTTTTGGTATAAATCAAAGGCTGTGCCCCCTCTCAAGGTTCAAGGGAGCAACCAGGGGAGTGACAGCCCATCATATCCCCAGGCCCTGCTCACACCAGAGGGGAAGGATTACACAGGATGTGTGCACCAGTGGCCAGGACTCTGGAGGCCATCTCAGAATTCTGTCTGCAGTGGGGTTTTCAGTCTTTCCTTCATGTGTTGTGGGCCAAATGATACTTTAAACATTCAGCATTTCCAAATGACTATTCCGTAGAGGACATTGGAAGGTTCAGAAGCCCTTAGACATCCTCCTGTAACCTCCTGTTTACAACCTTGTCTCTCTTCTCGGAGCAAGTTCAGGTGTAGTTACATCACTTTCCCAACTTTTTTTCTACTCCCACATTCCTGACAGATCCCTCGGTAATAATGCATCTCTCCATCCAAAGACATGGTGGATCAGAATCTTTAGGGAACAGCGTATGTTTTGAGAAAAAGTCCAGGGTTGGAAGGTGGGGTTTCCTTTTTCCCATTGACGTTTGAGAATGGCTAGGTTAGATGGTCTAGTCCTAGTGGAAACAAAAGCCTTAGTCACAGAAAGCATTATTTGAGCAAACCAAAAGTAAAGGGGGTGTTTGACACCTGAAGAAGCTGGGTAAAGAAAGGGCGTGAAGAAGGGGGTGGCTTTGACAATCACCATTCCTAGTGGTACTGGGGTTGGGGGGACCCTCCTGTTGGAGTGTGAGCTTACCACCTGGTTGGTGAGCCTGGTACACAGACAGCTAATGGTAATGGTGATAAAGGAGATACGTGCTGTGGTAAAGGGACAAACGGAATCCTGCCAGCAGGCATGGGATCATCATTCTGAAGTGGTACTTGAGATGGTCTTTGAGTAAAATTTGGGAAAGAAATTTTGGACTGAGAGAACCATGAGTAAAAAAAAAAAAAAAAAAAAAGTCCTGGCAGCAGGAGGTGTTCCAGGCAGCAGGAAGTGTTCCAGGGAAGGCGGAGTCGGCCTAGATTTAGGGTGGAGCTAAAGCCAGTGACTGGTGTCCTTGTAAGAAGAGAAGAAAGCACAGAGACCCAGAGAAAAGAAGGGGATGTGGAGACGGGGGCAGAGACTGGAGTGATACGGCCACTCCTGGGGCCACCAACAGCTGGAAGAGACAAGGACAGACTCTTCTCCCAGAGGCTTTGGAGGGATGGTGGCTCTGCCAACACCTCGGTTTCAGGCTTCTGGCCTCCAGACCGTGAGAATAAATTGCAGCTGTTTCAAGCCACCCCGTTTGTGGAATTGGCTACAATAACCTAGGGTACCAGTACATTCGCATTCAGTCCGGACCTTTCAGGTTTGATGAACCTGTAGGGCGTTTGTTGAGAATGGCCGGTGGGCAGCTGGAAGTAGGAGAGGAGTTGGAATTTGAGATGTTGACTTGGGAGGCATCTGAAAAAAAAAAAAAAAGGTCCTAAAAAGTCAGAAGCAGGTGAGATCACCAGGGGAGAGGGTTTGGATCAAGAAAAGAGGCTGTGGGTAGGGCAGGACCTGAGGGATCTCCTGCAGGGAAGGAGTGGAGGAGGGAAGAGGAGGCTGAACCACAGCTCAGAACAGAAGAGTTGCTCAGTCGTGTTGCCTTGCAGAGAGGTCTCCGGGGTGCACATGGAAGTGATGGTGGTTGGGAAATTCTTTGATGATCAGGTGGGAGGTGGAAAAAAGTAGAGACAGTAAGCACGGACCACTCTTTTTTTTTTTTTTTTTTTGAGATGGAGTCTTGCTCTGTCACCCAGGCAGGAGTGCAGTGGCACAATCTCAGCTCACTGCAACCTCCGCCTCCCAGGTTCAAGTGATTCTCCTGTCTCAGCCTCCCGAGTAGCTGGGATTACAGGCAACCGCCATGATGCCCAGCTAGTTTTTGTATTTTTGTGGAGATGGGGGTTTCACCATGTTGGCCAGGCTGGTCTTGAACTCCTGACCTCAGGTGATCCACCCACCTCAGCCTTCCAAAGTGCTAGGATTACAGACATGAGCCACCACGCCTGGCCACTGACTACTCTTTTAGTAAGTTTTGTTATGAAGACAGAGAGAGATACGGGATTGATTATAGACGGGGAAGAAGTAGAATCAAGGGAACTTTGTGCTCATTTATTTTTTAAGAATATGATGCTTTTCATTAAGTTTTTAGGCTGTGGGAAGGAAGCAGGGAGAAGACACACATGATCAATGAAACAAGGTTCCAGAGAAGAGCTTCCAAATAATTTTTACTGTGCACCTACTGTGTGCCAGTCACTGTGCTGGGGTTTAGCTGTGTGATCTCATTGATCTTCTGAACACTGCTACAGAGTGGAGAAAGATTGTCCCCATTCTCTACTTGGGGCAGCTGAGGTTGAGAATAGTAAAATAACTTGCCCAGGTTACCATATCTCGGATTTGAGCCCAAGTCAGCTGACTCCAGTGTCTCAGTGCTTTTCATCATATTATTTCTCTGCTGGAAAAGAGGAGGATGTATCTTTCTCTGATTCAAAGAATAAGAAACATAAAGAAATAAGCAGATTTGTAATGGAGGAAAGGGACGTGGTAGGTGTTTCTATCATGTGGACCGTGTCCTCATTAAACTGTGACTCAAAGCGATCAGCTGCGAGGGAGAGGGGAGAAAGGGTGAAGCCAGGCAGGGGACCGTGAGAGGGGAAGGGATTTAGGATAGATCAGTGGGTGAGATATTACAAGGAGCCAATCAGAAAGAAATAAAAGACCTTGCTTTAAAGCTAAGCTTCCGCTAGGATTAGTGGGCTGGATTTTTAGAGAAACCAACCTACATGGGGGAGGCAGAAGGTTATCTTAACATGGACATCTCCCCAGAGAGATTTCAGTGACAGCACCAAAGGGGCCTGGAGCCACAGATAATTCTGATTTTAACTCAACACACCCCAGGGCTCTGAGAACGAGTCATCAGACATCCCCAGGGGATTGTCACCCCCAACCGCCTGCCACAGGAGAAAGTGCTGACCAGCTCAGAGTTAGCAGGAACTATTCTCTGGCCACCCCCCTGAAGCCAGGTGCACTCCAGCCTTGTGGCAAGGTTGCCATTCTGATAAGAAAATATTCAAAGTCCTCACTCAGAAATAACAACATCTGCTAATTTGCATGGGAGTTTTGCATTTCATATTTGGGTTTAATACGCAAATGCTAAAATTCACGTGTTGGGCTAGCTAGGTGGTTTAGAGGTGCGATGGGTAAAAACTCCTCATGGTGTTCCACTCTGGTGCACCGAGACCCACACCCAGCCTGCACAACTCTGTTCTCGCCCCACTCCTTGGATTGACTCTCATGTGAATGATGGGATAAAAAATACAAATTCGATTTACCTAAAGACTTGTCATTTCTAAGAGGGTCTCTCGGCCAGGGCATCTCCCCACGTTCCCGTGTCTGCTATGGGGTCCGAGTCCTCATTTGAGATGAGCAGCTGCTCCTTGATGCCACTTGGACCCGGGTGTGAGGGCAGCGGTTATGGAGTGAGAGGTTTGAGAGGAGACAGCAGAGAAGGTGTTAATGAATAATCGCAGGGCCTCATTCTCCATAAAGGCAATTACTGGGATTGATTGTTTCCGTGTTTCCTTAGTCACGGTTCAGATCGCTTGTTTCGCTTAGATTAAGACAGATGCATGCTGAATGCGCCCTGGCATGGGATGCCAGGAGAATTATCAGTGGCACATCCCAGACCTCTGCCTTCTCGTGCAGGTCCCACCAAGGGTCTGAAAGGGGAGCATGGTCACTGTGTGGCTGAAGCATGTGTGTGCTATAGCCAGGTGGTTTTCCAGCTTGAGCATGCCTCAGCATACCCTAGAGGGCTTGGGAAACAGATTGCTGAAGCCCACCTCCAGAGTTTCTGATTTAGTTGGTCTGCTGAAGAATTTGCATTTTCTTTCTTTCTTTTTTTTTTGGAGATGGAATCTCACTCTGTTGCTCAGGCTAGAGAGTGCAATGGCACGATCTCAGCTCACTGGAACCTCCACCTCCCTGATTCAAGCAATTCTCATGCCTCAGCTTCCCGAGTAGCTGGAATTACAGTGGTGTACCACCCCACCCGGTTAATTCTTGTATTTTTAGTGCAGACAGGGTTTCACCATGTTGGCCAGGCTGGTCTCGCACTCCTGACCTCAGGTGATCTGCCCGCCTTGGTCTCCCGAGTGCTGGGATTACAGGCGTGAGCCACTGCGCCTGGCCAAGTAGTTGCGTTTCTTTCTTTTTTTTTTTTTTTTTGAGATGGAGTCTCACTCTTGTTGCCCAGGCTGGAGTGCAGTGGTGCGATCTTGGCTCACTGCAACCTCTGCCTCCTGGGTTCAAGCGATTCTCCTGCCTCAGCCTCCTGAGTAGCTAGGATTACAGGCATACGCCACCACACCTGGCTAATTTTGTATTTTTAGTAGAGGCAGGGTTTCTCCATGTTGGTCAGGCTGGTCTTGAACTCTTGATCTCAGGTGATCCACCTGTCTCGGCCTCCCAAAGTGCTGGGATTACAGGCGTGAGCCACCTTGCCCAGCCCCAAGAATTTGCATTTCTAACAATTCTGGGCTGCTGCAGTTGATCCAGAAACTCCTCTTTGAGAACCACTCAGTATGGTGAGGAGCATGGACACCGGGACCAGGCCACCTGGCTGTGTGACCGTAGGCCATTTATTTACCCCCTCTGCACCTCCATCTTCTCACCTTTAAAGCAGTGGGGATAGTAATAGTACCTCCTTCGTGGGGTTGTTGCCAGGAATAAATGAGTGAGAACATCAGAGCATTTGTAGCAGTGTCTGGTGTAGACAGCATATGAGTGCTGGAAACATGTATAAAGGACCCAGCCTCTTGAGACTGTGATGCGATCAGGCCAAGTCTGGTTTCCCCAGCACCCGCAGATCACAGTGGAGTTGCTGGGTCATTTTGCCCATTAGCCTTCAATCCCATCTCTGGTGGCCGAGAAAGTTCATGCCCAGCTCAGTGCCAGCAAGAGCGTGGTTACGCCAACATCCATCAAAATCCTCTTCTCAAGCCACCTTAACCCTTCACATCTACTGAATGCCTACAGCTTGACTCAGGGAGACTAGGGCCGTAGGGCTGGATTGCATTTGGGGTTTCTCTCCCCTTGTGGGCAAAGAGAGGGGCTGCCTCTTAGGTTCCGTTTCTCCCCATGGATACTTTGCTGAATGCATTCTCACTGCCCAGCACTATATGTTTTTAAAACACCATTTTATTAATATTTAACCCTCACAGCGTCACTCTTAGGTAATCATTCTTATTTCTGTGTGAACTCTGTTGGGGTTCAGAGAAGTTAAATGACTTATCCGAAGTTGCGTATTAAAAGCCAGGGTCTCAGCCGGATGCAGTGGCTCATGCTTGTAATCCCGGCACTTTGGGAGGCCGAGGCAGGAGAGTCGCTTATGCTTAGCAATTCAAGACCAGCCTGGGCAACACAGAGAGACCCCTGCCTCTACAAAAAAAGTTTTTTAATTAGCCAGACATGGTGGTACACACCTGTAGTCCCAGCTACCCGGAGGCTGAGGCGAGGAGGATCGCTTGAGCCCATAGGTCAAGGTTACAGTGAGCTGTGATCAAGGTTACATTGAGCTGTGATTGCACCACTGCACTCCAGTCTGGGTGAAAAGCAAGACCCTGTCTCAAAACTAAAAATAAAAAGAAGGCTGGCTGCAGTGGCTCACACCTATAATCCCAGCACTATGGGAGGCTGAGGTGGGCAGGGCTTTTGAACTCAGGAGTTCGAGACCAGCCTGGCCAACATGGAGAAACCCTGTCTTTGCTAAAAATACAAAAGTTAGCCGGGCTACTCAGGAGCCTATGGCATGAGAATTGCTTGAACTCGGGAGGCAGAAGTTGCAGTGAGCCGAGATCACGCCATTGCACTCCAGCCTGGGCAACAGAACAAGACCCTGTCTCAAAACAATAAAGAATAATAAAATGAAAACATTAAAAATTAAATTTAAAAATTAAAACAAATTTTTTTATTTTTTAAAAAATTAAAAATAAAAGCCAGATCTATCTGACCTCAATAATCTATGATTTTAAAGTTCTATATTCTCTCACTAACATTATGTGAGTATTTGTATAAAGATTAAGGCTGAGTGCCCACGAATCCAGCAATGGCAGCCGTTCCCCAAAGGTAAGCTCTCCAGAACTGGAACTGGCCTGATTTAGGGGTTTGCTTTTCTAAAGCTGATGCCTGGAGTCGCAGAACATAGTCCTTTTGGAAATGTCCTCTTCGGGGACTTGCCTTCTGTGGCTGGTTATTCTCTGTGGCCTGCCCTCTGTCTGGATTAAACTGTGTTCGTGGTCCTAAAGGCAGCTTTCCTTGTCTCAATTTGGATATTGACTTAGTATCTTGACATTTCTGTTCCGGGACGGGGCTTCCAACCAAATGGCCAGGAACTTATTCAGAAGCTCTGCTGAAATAGGAAGAGAGAAAACATGTTATGCTAATGAAGGTTTGCTATTCTCCCACAGTGCTCCTTTCTGCCGAAATTCTCCATTCATATAGAAACCAAGTATGAGGACAACAAAGGAAGCAACGACAGTGTGAGTAGCCCCTCCCTCCATGCTGCGCTCACCTCGGGCTCTGACAGTCACAGCACTCCTCGCGGCCCCTCTGTGACCAGGGCCAGCGGTGGGACCTCAGAGATGTTCTGGCCTTTGGCTTCTGAGGGTTATTTCCTTGGGACTTTTCCCTGGAATTCTTCTGTCGTCTAGCTTTTCTTTTCTCTCATTTTTATGTACTTTCCATGGGCCTCTGAGCAGAAGCCGGTGACCTGGGGTGATTGTCATTGGAGGTGTAGAGGATGACAGGGCAGTTGGAACTCCAAGATTTGGTTTCTGATCATTGGATGGAGCGCACATCTTCTCAATGCCTATTAATATTTACTTAGAAAAAGGAATACAATCAGATGTATGTGTGAATAGAAAAGAAAATACAGGCGGGGTACAGTGGCCCACACCTATAATCCCAGCACTTTGGGAGGCTGAGGTGGGCAGATCATCTGAGGTCAGGAGTTCAAGACCAGCCTGGCCAACATGGCAAAACCTTATCTTGACTAAAAATACAAAAATTAGCTGGGTGTGGTGGTGCACACCTGTAATCCCAGCTACTTGGGAGGCAGGAGAATTGCTTGAACCCTGGAGGCAGAGGTTACAGTGAGCTGAGATTGCACCACTGCACTCCAGCCTGAGCCACAGAGTGAAACTCCATCTCAAAAAAAAAAAAGAAAAGAAAAGAAAGAAAGAAAATACAATCAGATGTATGTCTGCATACTGTATATAAGCTTACTTACATGCTGTATATGTATGCACCCACATATCCTACCTTAAAATCAGGGGCTACCCCCACAAAATATTTATCTCCCGAGGCATTCTGACTTTTACTAAATTTCAGCCAAGTATTTTGCGTAATCATGTTGCTTAAAACTCATCTTGTGGCTGGGCGCAGTAGCTCACGCCTGTAATCCCAGCACTTTGGGAGGCTGAGGTGGGCAGATCATGAGGTCACGAGATCGAGTATCCTGGATAACATGGTGAAACCCCATCTCTACTAAAAATATTAGCCAGGCATGGTGGCACATGCCTGTAGTCCCAGCTACTCAGGAGGCTGAGGCAGGAGAATCACTGGAACACAGGAGGTGAAGGTCGCAGTAAGCCAAGATCCTGCCTCTGCACTCCAGCCTGGATGACAGAGCAAGACTCCATCTCAGGAAAAAAAAAAAAAAAAAATCTTCTAACCTGGCTTTTACCCCAGGCTCTTCTGTTGGGGCAGTACATTTCTAACTTCTCTTTTCTTTGGGAGTGAGTGTTTTGACCTACCAAAAGCCTCACCTGGGATTCCTTCAGTACCCATTGAAAGGAAGAACCTGAATCTAGAAGCTTCAGGGCTTCCCCAGCATTCATGGACTTCCCAGAGGAGAGAAGAATACAGCTGGTGAAAGTACTATCCTACCACTATGTTCAGGAATCCCATTGTTAGTGTCTTTTTGAAGTGGCAGCCCAAAGGGAGATGTTTAGGGCCACCTTCCTGTCACTGCCCGAAATCACAGGCGCATTGCTGGACAACTTCCTCAAAACCACCATGTCTAAAACAGCGTCACACCGTGTTTAAACTTGAATCCTTGTAATATATTGATTTTTTTTTCTGATTAGAAAGCAGGAGGGTGCGGTGGCTCATGCCTGTAATCCCAGCACTTTGAGGGGCCGAGGTGGGTGGATTGTCCGAGCTCAGGGGTTCTAAACTAGCCTGGGCAACATGGTAAAACCCCATCTCTACTAAAAATACAAAAAATTAGCTGGGCATGGTGGCGCATGCCTGTAATCCCAGCTATTCAGGAGGCTGAGGCAAGAGAATCACTTGAGCCTGGGAGGCGGAGGTTGCAGTGAGCCCAGATCGCGCCACTGCACTCCAGCCCTGGCAACAAAGAGAGACTGTCTCAAAAAAAAAAAAAAAAGATTAATACATGGCTATTCAAACTTGGAAAATGCACACACAAAAAAGGGTATTAGGAAAAAAAAGGAAAAACCAATAGCAGTTCCATGATTTAGAGATGACTTCTGTTAGTGATTTGGTTATTGTTGCAGATTATGGACACATTTATTTTTTAACCAAGTCCTCCTGAATTGAATCTTATAGTATGTTATATTTAATATGCCATGAAGTATCCTTCCCCATAATGATTTTTCCCAGCCGTACTGCCTTCCATGCTTCAATGTACTTCTTTAAACAATTGCTAGTCACTGGGTATTGAAGTGAGCTTGACCATTTTCACATAACTGTGGACCCTCATGGAAAGGATAATAAGGTTTGGGTGCCTGAATTGCTTTTCCTGGCATAATATGAAAATGTGGGGAAATTTTTTTTTCTTTTTAAGACAGGATCTCACTCTGTTGCCCAGGCTAGAGTGCAGTAACACAATCTTGACTCACTGCAGCCTTGAACTCCTAGGCTCAAGTGATCGTCCCACCTCAGCTCCCCCGAGTAGCTGGTACTACAGGCACACACAACCATGCCCAGCTAATTTTTGTGTTTTTTTTAGAGGCGGGGGTTTCAACATGTTTGTGTAGGGTGGTCTCGAACTCCTGGATTCAAGCAATCTGCCCGTCTCGGCCTTCCAAGGTGCTGGGATTACAGGTATGAGCCACCAAGCCCAGCTGGGAAATTAAAAACAAAATATCTTTTAGTCTTTCCAAACAAATTGCCCTGCTTTCTCTCTTTTCTCCATGAGTTCATTCAAAACAGCTCTCCATTTGAAGAGGTGTAGTAAGGTCAGGCGTGGTGGCTCTGATCCCAGCACTCTGGGAGGCCGTGGTGGATGGATCACCTGAGGTCAGGAGTTTGAGACCACCAGCCTGGGCAACATGGTAAAACCCCATCTCTGCAAAGTTAAAAAATTAGCCAGGCATGGTGGCACACACGCCTGTGGTCCCAGCTACTTGGGAGGCCACAGTGGGAGAATTGCTTGAGCCCAGGAGGTCAAACCTGCAGTGAACCATGTTTGTACCTCTGCACTCCAGCCTGGGTGACAGAGTGACACCTAAAAATGAAAGAGGTGCAGGGGGAACACGTGGCCTCACTGTGATCCCTATAGGTTGGTGGGACCACTGTAATCTGGTTTATCTTCTACCCAGTTCAAATAGTCCCCAAAATTCATATGGTTATTACGTATTATCATATATCCCTTTTCTGGCAGGTGATAAAGTTTTTTTGACTACTCTGCTAGGAATTTAAAATCGCAGGTTATCTATCTTACAATCAATATCCAGGCCCGCACCAAGGGCCAGTCCCCTTTGAAACAGGCTGGCCTGCGAGAGAAGCACAGATCACCTAGACACTCTGCACCGATCACCTAGGCACTCTGCACCGGTCACCTAGGCACTCTGCACCGATCACCTAGGCACTCTGCACCGATCACCTAGGCACTCTGCACCGATCACCTAGGCACTCTGCACCGATCACCTAGGCACTCTGTGCAGCCCTTGAACATAGTGTGCTTCCTCGAGAAGCAGCCTGGCTTGCCTCCTCCTCTCCAGCATGTGGATTCTAGAACTGCCCAAAGAGCATGCTCCTCATCTCCCTGTCAGGGCACCCAACTTGCCCAAGCCCCAGTCCTGCCATCTTGTTATACTGAAGAGGCCCTAAATATCTTTGGCCCAGTTCCCACCCCCTTCCCCCCAGGCTCTGCTTGACTCTGCTCCATGGACCCCAGGTCATGCTGTCTTGCTCCTGAGGCCATTGGATCAGATGGCCCAGACCCACTTGATTAGACTTCTTTGCCAGTTCGCCCTCCTCTAATTTACATATTCAGCAGCAGTTGGTTGTCCAGCAGGTTCAAAGTTGGTCCCAGAGAGGCAGAAAAGGAGGGTCGTAGCTGGGTGTGGTGGCTCACGCCTATAATCCCAGCACTTTGGGAGGCTAAGATGGGCAGATCACCTGAGGTCAGGAGTTCAAGATCAGCCTGGCCAACATGGCGAAACCCCGTCTCTACTAAAAATACAAAATTTAGCCGGGCATGGTGGTGGGCACCTGTAATCCTAGCTACTCAGGAGGCTGAGGCTGGAGAATCGATTGAACCCCGGAGGCAGATGTTGCAGTAAGCCGAGATTGTGCCACTGCACTCCAGCCTCGCAACAAGAGTTCAAGAAATTCTCTGTCTCAAAAAAAAAAAGGAAGGTTGGCTCAACTTCCATTCATACTTGTTAATGCTTCAAAATGAACATGAGAAGTATATATTTATCTAACAATTCTTTAATTACTAGACACTAGCTTTATCTAGCCAGGGATTCCAAATTGGTGCCTTAAGCCAAGGTATGTGCTGCTGTGGCCTTTCTCTGTCCTGGGTTGCGTGTAGAGTTTTTGGTGGTGCGCAGAGTTGCTAAGGAAAGCAGTGCAGTAGTGATAATTCTCTTGTCTCACTGCATTTCTAACCTATTTAATAAACTCAGTTCATTTCTTTGCATTTTCTGGGTGTACACTCTTATCATTCAGCTACCATCCTTCATACTGCTATCTGCACCCTGTTTCCTCCCCTACCTGACAAAAATTTAATGAAATTGATGATGATAAGAAGCAATAATTAAATTCAAAGAGGCTACTGATAGTCATATTGATGATAGTAGCTGAATTGAGTACATGTTGTTATCCTATTATCAATTACCATATAAGTAATTTTTTTACATGACCCAATATCTAGTAAAAAAAAAAAGTAGTGGCAGTATGACTAGATATAAATATCTTCTCTTCCTTGTTAAAAATAAAACCAAGTGTATGTATGATTGTGAAAACCCAAAAACTGTGATTACATGAACCAGGACGCAGAGGGGAAGTTGTCTTAACTTGAGGCCCATTTATTTTATGGACATACTTATGAGAATTATTTGGGGCTTAATTAGTGCTAGGGAGGACAGCACCATGCCAAGGTAAGGTTCTGTTGTTTGTCCAAGGCCATAAATCTAGACCTGGGAGAGTCCGTGCTTAGCACTGCCTGGTTCAGCTGAAGGAGAGGCTGCTCATGTGGTGACGGCTGCCAGGTTACTGGTGTTCAGTGGGGTTAATGGGGGCAGCCTTACTACTCTACTTCCTCTTCCAAACAAAGCAGGCACCATTTAGAGCAGTGGTTCCCAGCCTTGGCTGCACCCTGGACTCACCTGAGAAGTTTTAACAACAGCTCATGCCTGGGTCCCAGCCCCCTGGGATTTTGATTTAACGGGTCCTGGATGCACGCTGGTCTAAACCAGCCAATGTGCATGAAAGACAGAACACTCCCTTCCAGAACACTGAATTCTTCAGCTAGGAGTGTGTGCAGTTTTAGAGAGTTACCCTGAGGCTGAACCTGATATGTTCCCTTAGGGGACAGTGGCTATGCCATCCCCTCCCCCGTGAAGATCTAGACCAGCAGTTCTCAATCACAGCTGCCTATTAAAATCACCTGGGCCAGGCGGGGCGGCTCACACCTGTAATCCCAGCACTTGAGAGGCTGAGGCGGGAGGATGGCTTGAACTCAGGAGTTCGAGACCAGCCTGGCCAAATGTTGAAACCTCATCTCTACTAAAACTACAAAAATTAGCTGGGTGTGTTGGTGCGTGTCTGTAATCCCAGCTACTCAGGAGGCTGAGGCAGGAGAATTGTTCGAACCTGGGAGGCGGAGGTTGCAGCGAGTGGAGATCACACCACTGCACTCCAGCCTGGGCAACAGAGCGAGATTCCATCTCAAAAAAAAAATCACCTGGGAAGCTTTAGCCATCACTGGTGCTGTTTTCCTAGCCCTGGGGATTCAGATTTCGTTTGTCTGAAGTGGGGTTCAGGCACTGGGATTTTTACAGCTCTCCCAGGGGAATCTGAGGGGTGACAAGACTGAGAACTATAGATTTAGGGAAACAGTAAGTGCTATTTAAAACCGACACTTAGGAACACAGGTTACCCAAATGTCTTCACTTCTTTAAGCTCCTGGAAATGGGACAGTTTACAAAAGGCGTATATGAACCCCGCTTCATTCCACTCCCACTCACACAGTACAAAAGCTGGGTACCACATGTATTCTCATTAGCCACAGCTCACCAAGGACGTTGTTCCTTGGCAAAGAAACTCCTCTGATAAAATGGAGAGAATGTTCAGTTTAGCTCCTGGAAACATGAAGCTCTTGCACAGAGGTCTCCTTGGAGGCTGCCTAAAAGAAATATCTGGAATTTATTTCATTTCTAGTTCCTCTCTGTGGTAATGAAAGAACGCAAAGTTGTTCTTCGTGAAACAGAAAGATCATTATAAAAGTTCCAGTTATCACCTTAACCAAATAAGGCTTGGTTTCTTTATTTTAAAAATAGGGCCGGGCGTGGTGGCTCATGCCTGTAATCCCAGCACTTTGAGAGGCTGAGGCAGGCAGATCACGAGGTCAGGAGATCAAGACCATCCTGGCCAACATGGTGAAACCCCACCTCTACTAAAAATACAAAAATTAGCTGGGCATGATGCGTGCCTGTAGTCCCGGCTACTCTAGAGGCTGAGGCAGGAGAATCACTTGAACCTGGAAGGCAGAGATTGCAGTGAGCCAAGATCGCACCACTCACTGCACTGAAGCCTGGGCAACTAGAGCGAAAATCTGTCTAAAAAAATAATAAAATTTTTAAAATTAAAAAAAAAAAAAAAAAAAGGATCAGAGAATAAATGCATGGGAGGAGAAAAAAAAAATAGGACAAATAATGCTTCCCTCAGGGTGTGGAGGATGCATAGAGGTTAGTTTACATGGAAGCACTTCATAAACTGTAAAGTGCCATGCAAATATGAGACATGGTTATTGTGATGGCCGTACCTCGGGATTAACTGCACTCATGATGATTTCCCAATGAGACTCTCATTTTGTCTGAAGCGTCAATAAACCATATGCTGTTCAACAAGTTTTGAGCACCTACTACGTACCATGAGTTAGGAGAAGGATCAGGGATACAGCATTAAGACAAACCGGCCCTCCATTGATCATGGAGCGGGGAAGCAGATAATAGGCAAGTAAACAAACAAAAGAATTACAGCTGTGCTAAGTGCTAGGCAAGCAATCATCAGGCTAGAGGGAGCTCAGCCTGTGACCTCGAAGGCCTCTCGGAAGACCCAAGTCCAAGTGCACGTGAGGTCTGAGTGTGGGAAGAAGCCAGCCCTATGAGATATATGTTCCCCCACCCCAGATTCTTATGTGGAAGCTTTAGAATGTGACTGTGCATGGAGACAGGACCTTTAAAGAGGGGATGAAGTTAAAATGAGGCCATTAGCTGGGCATGGTGGCTTACGCCTATAATCTCAGCACTTTGGGAGGCCGAGGCAGGCAGATCATGAGGTCAGGAGTTTAAGACTAGCTTGGCCAAGATGGTAAAATCCCATCTCTACTAAAAGTATAAAAATTAGCCAGGCATGGTGGTGGACACCTGTAATCCCAGCTACTCAGGAGGCCGAGGCAGGAGAATTGCTTGAACCTGGGAGGGGGAGGTTGCAGTGAGCCGACACCATGCCACTGCACTTCAGCCTGGGCAACAGAGCAAGACTCCATCTCAAAAAAAAAAAAAAAAAAAAAAAGACCAGTAGAGTGGGCCCTAATCCAGTCTGACTGGTGTTTGTTTAAGAAGAGAACACTTGGGCCCATAAAGAGACTAGGTTGGGTGCGGTGGCTTACATCTAGAATCCCAGCACTTTGAGAGGCTGAGGCGGGCGGATTGCTTAAGCTCAAGGGTTCGAGACCAGCCTAGGTAACATGGTGAAACCCCATCTGTACAGAACAAATACAAAAACTAGCCAGGTGTGGTGGTACACACCTGTAGTCCTGGCTAGTCAGGAGGCTGAGATGGGAGGATCACTTGAACCAAGGAGGCGGAGGTTTTGGTGAGGCAAGATCATGCCACTGCACTCCAGCCTGAGTGACAGAGAGAGACCCTGTCTCAAAAACAAACAAACAATTCTTAAGGTACACCACGTGAAGACATAGGGAGAAGGCAGCCATCCGCAAGCCAAGGAGGAAGCCTCCGAATAAATCAACCCTGCAGGCACGTTGATCTTGAACTTTCAGCCTTCAGAGCTGTGAGACAATTAATTAGATTCTATTGTTTACACCACCCAATCTGAGGTGTCCTTTTATGGCTAACCCCACAAACAAGTGCAGAGTGCAAAGGCCCTAGCCCCTGACACAGCCTAACACATTCCAGGAACTGCTGGAAAACCACTGAGGATCAGGAGCGAGAGTGAGTAGATGGTGGGAACTGAGGTTGAAAATGTAGAAACCAGACTACAGAGGAGCTATGGGGCCACGGCAGAGTCTGGATTGCAGTGCAATGGGAACCCATTCAGGGATTTTAAACAAAGGAGTGACAAGATATTGTTCATGGCATTAAAAATTTTTTTTATTTTGGGATAATTGTAAATTTATACTAAAGTTGGCCTGATGCAGCAGCTCACGTCCAGCACTTTGGGATGCCAAAGTGGATAGATTACCTGAGGTCAGGAGTTTGAGAAGACCAGCCTGGCCAACATGGTGAAACCCCATTTCTACTTAAAAAAAAAAAAATTAGCTGACTGTGGCAGCTGAAGCAGGAGACTCACTTGAACCCGGGTGGTGGAGGCTGTAGTGAGCCGAAATCATGCTACTGCACTCTAGCCTGGGTGACAAGAATGAAACTCCATCTCAGGAAAAAAAAAAATTATACTGAAGTTGCAAGGATTGGGCACAGGGTTCTCAAATATCTTTTACCCAGCTTCCCCTCATGTTAACATCTTACCTAACCATGGTTCCACTGCCAAAACTACAGACTTTATTCAGATTTCATCAGTTTTCCCAATAATGTACTTTTGCTTCTGTTCCAGAATCTAGATTAGGGCAGCCTGTTACATTGGGTGATTTATGTTTGTAAATGTTTGCTCCGGCTGTTCTATGGAGAATGAGTGAAAGAAAAGACTGGAAGCAGGGAGTCCAGTTGACAGGCTATGGGAATGATCCAGACCAAGATGGTGGCTTGAGCTGGGAAAGATGGCAGTGGATAAAGAGAAGAGGAAGGGATCTGTTTTGAAAACAGACTGACTTTCTGTTAGAATTGATGTGGAGCATGAGAGGGGGACAAAATAGGGATGATCTGAGCTTTCTAGCTTTGCCTAGTGGCCCTGGGAAGTCGTGGTGCCATTGCCATCATGGGAAACAGTGGAGGAGAAGCAGGTTCTGAGAAGAAAAGCAAGAGCGCCATTTAGACTTGATCGGTTTCAGATACCAATGAGCCTTCCAAGTGGAAATGAGTGGTAAGAAGTGGTAAGAAGTGGCTGGGCATGGTGGCTGTCGCCTGTAATCCCAGTGCTTTGAGAGGTCAAAGCAGGAGGATCGCTTGCACCCAGGAATTCAAGGCCAGGCTAGGCAACATGGTGAGACCCCCATCTCTGCAAAAAAATTTAAAAATTAGCTGGACAAGATGGCATGCACCTGTCGTCCCAGCTACTCAGGAGGCTGAGGTAGGAGGATCGCTTGAGCCCAAGAGGTCAAGGCTGCAGTGAACCATGATCAAGCCATTTTTATCTAGGGAGAGAAGTGACAGAAAAGAGAGGTTTCTAGATGCTCCAAGATGGAGAATGCCTGGGTCCTAAGATGGACCTTCCTATAGCTTCCAGGTCCAGCTTCTCATTGTTATCTTTATTCCTTGGTTAAGACCCATTTTCAATCCCTGAGTGGTGCTTGGTTTTAGGAAATTAGCAATCTCATTAATTTAACCACGAAGATTTACTTAGATCTGATTTTTCCCCCGGGTGCCTCCTTCGGGTAGATTGCATAAACATCTCAATGTCTTGACTGGGCTCAACTTACATGGCTTTGGAGAGTAATGTTCTCTTCCTGACTGCAAGTAGCTTCCCCTAGAAGTTACCAGCTGACAAAGAGGGAATGTTATCATTTCAGGAGAGCTGTATTTGTTGAGACTTGACAATAGTTAGTCATCATGGAGTTTTTTTGTTTGCTTGTTGTTTTTGTTTTTTGTGGTTTTGTTTTGTTTTTTGAGACAGAGTCTTGCTCTGTCACCCAGGCTAGAGTGTAGTGGCGTGATCTCAGCTGACTGTAACCTCCACCTCCCAGGTTCAAATGATTCTCTTGCCTCAGACTTCTGAGTAGTTGGGGCTACAGGTGTGCACCACCACACCCAGTTAATTTTTGTATTTTTAGTAGAGACTGGATTTTGCCATGTTGGCCAGGCTGGTCTTGAGCTCCTGACCCCAAGTGATCCGCCTGCCTCGGCCTCCCAAAGTTCTGGGGTTACAGGTGTGAGCCACCGCACCCGGCCATGAAGTTTGTTTTCTAATGAGCATAATCCCTGCTGCGTCCAGGTTTCACTTTCTGCAGTTTTAGTTCCCTGCAGTCAAATGTGGTCCAAAAATATTAAGTGGAAGATTCCAGAAATGAACAATTCATAAGTTTTAAATTGCATGCTGTTTTGAGGAGTGAGATGAAACTTCATGCTGTCCTACCTCATCCCACCCAGGGCACGTAGCTTCCCTTTGTCCATCATCTCCACTTTATACCCGCTATATGCCTGTTAGACGCTTAGTAGCTCTCTCGGTTATCACATCAAAAAATAGAGAGTATATAGAGTTTGGTACTATCTGAGGTCTCAGGCATCCAGTGGCAGCCTCAGAATATATCCCCCTCGGCCAAGGTGGGGGACAACGGCTTTGTGTTTGTAACTCTAAGAGGACAACATGGATGGATGGATGTTAACGCATTTCAAAATGTACTAAAATTAATTTGTAAAGCAGGAGTGCCAGTGGGAACTGCAGAATCCATATTTACAGGTCTCTGGAGCTGATTATCTTTCCCTTAAATGGCTTCTAATTGAGGATTACAGAAAGAAGAAAAGCATTTGCTTTATTTTTAGACGTGATCTCTGATGTCTTCAAACTTTTATCGTGCTGTTTTTAACCTTAGATTATTATAACCAGCCACCTACAAAATCTGCAATTTTCTCTAATAAGTCAGCACCTGTTAAAAAGGAGGCTGCACAAAACGCTCCCATTTGCAGTTTAGAAGGATTATTATCTACTTAGGTCTGTGAAGTGGAAAGTCAATGTCCTTACTCAATCTGTGTCTAATGGTATCATTTTGAGGACAATGGAAAACAGATCATGTTTGATGCCTTAAGATGCAGCCACTGCTATTTGTGGTACAATTTGACAAGAGAAAAAATAATTTTTTTTGAGGCGGAGTCTATCTCTGTTGCACAGAGCTGGAGTGCAGTGGCATGATCTCGGCTCACTGCAACCTCTGCCTGCCGGGTTCAAGCAATTCTCCTGCCTCAGCTTCCCAAGTAGCTGGGACTACAGGCATGTGCCACCAGGCTTGGCTAATTTTTTGTGTTTTTAGTAGAGACAGCGTTTCACCGTGCTGGCCAGGTTGGTCTCGAACTCC
This sequence comes from Cacajao melanocephalus, assembly GCA_963573385.1. Lineage (NCBI taxonomy): Eukaryota > Metazoa > Chordata > Mammalia > Primates > Pitheciidae > Cacajao > Cacajao melanocephalus. The sequence continues at coordinate 56,176 of CAUYLG010024385.1, forward strand.
TGACCTCGTGATCCACCCGCCTCAGTATCCCAAAGTGCTGGGATTACAGGTGTGAGCCACCATACTCAGCCCTGAAAAAAGAATTTTTATCCAACACAAGGGCTAGCTTTCTGATTCTCAGAGGTATAGTGACAACACAGCTTACCTCTGCATTCAAAAAAGCTAGAACTTACTGCTGATAATCATCAGTAGTAGAAGACAGCTTAAAGTAGTGTCTGCTTTCTGTCTAGACCTGGTTCACGGGTGCTGTGATAAATCCAAAAAGACCTGCCTACACTGATGTGCCAGTATCAAGGGTGAAGGAGACAGTTAACCAAACTGGTCAAAAGCAGTGTCAGCAAAGACCCAGTGCTGAATCATGGTTGGGAAACTGGAGTTTGGAGCTAGAGAGGCAATACCAAGAATTAAGATCTGAATGACCATTTTGTAAGCACTGTAGTGATAATTGACTCAAAAGAAAAAAAAAAAGTCATCAATGGATGCTAAGACCATTGAGCAAAACAAGTATTAGGGAACAGGATATTCACACTGTTTCAAAATACCACAACCAGTGCCAGGCACAGTAGCTCGTGCCTGTAATCTTAGCACTTTGGGAGGCCAAGGCAGGTGGATCATCTGAGGTCAAGAGCTCGAGACCAGCCTGGCCAGTCTGGTGAGACCCTGTGTCTACTAAAAATACAAAAAACAAAAAACAAACAAAAAAAAAAAACCAGGTGTCATGGCACATGCCTGGAGGCTGAGGCAGGAGAATTGCTTGAACCCTGGAGGCAGAGGTTGCAGTGAGCCGAGATCAGGTCACTGCACTCCAGCCTGGGTGACAGAGTGAGACATCGTCTCAAAAAAGAAAAACAAAAGACATGCAGAGAGGACAAATCAGAGACTAATGAGATCGGCTACCTACAGGGGGTGTGTGTGGGATCAGGGTGGAGATGGAAAGAGAAGCGCTACTTCTGGAAGTATACCGTTTGAATCATTAAACTTTTGAGATCATGTTAATGTTTTCCCCCATCAAAAATAACGAAACGAAATCAACAGGGGTTAGGCAGGGGTTTGATGAGATGGAAGATACTAAAATAGAAGTAAAACAGAAATAGGCTGGGTGTGGTGGCTCATGCCTGTAATCCCAGCACTTTGGGAGGCCAAGGCAGGCAGATCACCTGAGGTCAGGAGTTTGAGACCAGCCTGGCCAACATGGTGAAACCCCATCTTAAAAAAAAAAAAAAAAAAAAAAAAAAAAAGAAGTAAAACAGAAATAAATAAACCTACTGTATTTTAAAAGACATAAAATAGCCACACAGAAAAGGAGAAAAAAAGGCCTTTCCCAAGTAATTCTCAATTACACAGCACTTTGACTACCCTCAGTCTGAAGACAATGAGAATTGCAAATAAATATTGAATTCTAAATTGTAAGTTTGTTTCTTACTGTAGTATGGGCTAGAAGTACTGAAACTATTTTTTGTGTAATGTAAGGCAATATACAACCATAGGGCCTACATGTAGAAGAAAAATCACCATTTGCAACCATCATAATAGTAAGTATCACTGAATGCTAAAACTAGTGTGTGAAAAGTTTGGTGAGGAACAGGTATTTACATGAACTAAGAGTATTTCTCTGCAAATGACTTATTAATGGAAAGGGGAAATTGAAATAATTTCACATAGACCGTCGAACACAGTGGCTCACACCTGTAATCCCAGCACTTTGGCAGGCCGAGGCGGGTAGATCACCTGAGGTCAGGAGTTCAAGACCATGGTGAAACCCCACCTCTACTAAAAATACAAAAACATTAGCTGGGTGTGGTGGTGGGCGCCTGTAATCCTTTCTACTGGGGAGACTGAGGCAGGAGAATCACTTAAACCCAGGAGGTGGAGGTTGCATTGAACTAAGATCGTGCCATTGTACTCCAGCCTGGGCAACAAGAGTGAAACTCCATCTCAAAAAAAAAATAATAATAAAGAATTTTACAATAGACAAACCTGGTGTATACCACCTTAACCAAACGTCTGTAACGTTATCAATCCTGGAACAAAACAGTAGCAGAAGTGATATGCTATCCTGAAAAAGTCACATCCCCTTGGTGTTGTTCTTGCCCCCCAAAAAAAAAACCATAAGCTAAATCTAATCATAAGGAAACTTTACACAAACACAGATTGATGGGATTCTATAAAATAATTGGCCTGTATGCTCCAAAATTGTTGAGGTCATGAAAGACAAAGAAAGGCTGTTGAATTATTTCAGATTAGAGAAGGCTAAAGAGACACGACAACTAAATGCAGTATGACCCTGGACTAGAACCTGAACTGGAAAAAGTGAGCCCAAAGGATATTACTGGGTAATTGGCAAAATTTAAATAGGGACTGAGGATTCAATAACAGTATCGTAGCAATGTTAAACCTCCTGATTTTGATCGTTATGCCGTAGTTACGTAAGAGAATGTCCTTGCTCTTAGGAAATTCACCCTGAAATATCTAGGAGTCAAGGGATATATCTGCAGTGTTCTCTCAAATCTGTAAGACAAAGCAAAAGAAGCAAATATTCATGGTTAGAGAATCTGGGTAAAGGGTGTTCAGGAATTTTTTGATATTTCTTGATTTTTTTAAATATTCTTTCGATTTTTTGATATGTTTGACATTATATTATTTAAAATCACAATTGCTTATTTGTTTACATTTTTTTTTGGAGACAGGGTCTTGCTGTGTTACCCAGGCTGGAGTGCAGTGGCACCATCGTGATGTACTGCAGCCTCAACCTCCTGGGCTCAAGCAGTCCTCCCCACCTCAGCCTTCTTAGTAGCTGTGACTACAGGAGCTCACCATTATGCCTGGCTAATTATTATTATTATTATTATTATTATTTTAGAGATGGGCATCTCACTGTGTTGCCCAGGCTGGTCTTGAACTCCTGGGCTCAAATGATCCTCCCACCTCAGCCTCCCGAAGTGCGGGCATTATAGGAGTGAGTCACCACACCCAGCACAATGATTTTTTTAAATTAAAATTGAAACAGCAAAAAAAATGGCATAAGGAATGTAACCAAAGCTAAAATAATTTTGTTATAAGCAGACAGTGTGTATACATTGAAAACCTAAGAGAATTTACAAATTATCTTAAATGGAATACTAAATAGTTAAAACGTTTGAGTTCAGAAGGGTTACTGGATATCAGATCAACATACAAATATCAATAATATTCCATATATAAGTAATAATTAGAAAATATTAATCCCATTATCAATAGCAACACAACTTTAAGGTACCTAAGAACGAATCTAACTTTTCTAGGTAAAATTATTATTAAAGGACATAATAAAGACCTGAACAAATAACAAATACTCCATGTGCATGGATCAAAAGACTAAATACTGTAAAGAAGTAAGTGGTTTCCTAAATCACTCTCCAAATTAAATGTAATTCCAATCAACATCTCAACAGGATTGTCATAAATCGTAAAATTAAATGGAAAAATGAAAGTCCACAGATAGCTGAGACAAATTTTGAACAAAGAACGAAGAGGTGAGGTTCATCGTATTTGATAACAAAATCATATGGAAGAATGTGGTATTGGCACAGAGATAGAAATAAACGTAAGCTGATGATGTGAATTTGATACATAATAGATAAGGTGTCTCCAATCAGTGGGAAGGAAAGATAACTTTCTCAGTAAATGACATTAGGTTAATTGACATTTCACAGGGAAAAGTAAAATAATAGGCCAGGCACCTGTTGGCTTGTGCAAGTAATCCCAGCACTTTGGGAGGCCAAGGCAAGAGGATACCTTGAGTCTAGGAGTTCAAGGCCAGCCTGGGCAACATAGCTGGACCACTAGACCCCATCTCTACAAACAATAAAAATAATTAGCTGGGCATGATGATGCGGGCCTGTAGCTCCAGCTACTTCTGAGATTGAAGCAGGAGAATCACTTGAGCCTGGGAGGTCAAAACTGCAGTGAGTCATGATGGCACCACTACACTCATCTTGACAACAGAGCAAGACCCTGTTTCAAGAGAAAAAAAGAAAGAAAATAATAGATTCCTACCTCACTCCATATACAAATAAACTCCAAAAGTAGTTTACAAACCTGATCATGGAAACCATTAAAATCATTTAAGAATATCTTATTTATGGATGCAGATGCATTTATATGTTGCATAAAATGCAAAGTTTATTTTAAAATGTGAACCAGATTCACAATAAATTTATGATAGCTGTCAGCCAGGTGTGGAAGAGGAAGGAATTTCAACTATAACTATCAAATTTTCTCTCTCTTTTTTTTTAAGTAGGGACAGAATCAGAATCAAATATGACAAAATAATTGCATATGCTCGAGTGGTGGATAGTGGCTGTTTTTGGTTTTTTGTTTTGTTTGTTTGGATGGAGTCTCCCTCTGTCACCTAGCCTGGAGTGCAGTGGCATGATCTTGGCCCGCTGCAACCTCCACCTCCCGGGTTCAAGTGATACTCCTGCCTCAGCCTCCCAAGTAGCTGGGATTATTATAGGCACATGCCACCACACCAACTAACTTTTACATTTTTAGTGAAGATGGGGTTTTACCACGTTGGCCAGGCTGGTCTTGAACTCCTAGGCTCAAGCGATCTGCCCTCCTTGACCTCCCAAAGTGCTGAGATTACAGGAATGAACCATGTTTTTTTATATGATTTTTCATATTCTTGATATTGGTCTTTTGAGTTCTGAAAAAGAAACTATTCATCTGAGTCTTCTGTTCCATGAAACTCAAACTTCTCCAACACTTTGTGATCCATTGTTAGCCTCAGTCACTTTGCAGTTGTTTCTTTTTTTTTTTCTGTTTCTTTTTTTTTTAAGAGATGGGGTCTCGCTATGTTGCCCAGGCTGGAGTGCAGTGGCTATTCACAGGCACGATCCCGCTACTGATCAGCACGGGTGTTTTGACCTGCTCCGTTTCCGACCTGGGCCGATTCACCCCTCCTTCGGCAACCTGGTGGTCCCCCACTCCCGGGAGGTCACCATATTGATGCCGAAATTAGTGCGGACACCCAATCAGCATAGTGCACTACAGCCCAGAACTCCTGGGCTCAAGCGATCCTCCCACCTCAGCCTCTCCAGTAGCTGGGACTACAGGCACGTGCCACCGCGCCCGGCTGCAGTTGTTTCTTAAATGTCTGGCTTCTTTTCCCCTCATAATTACTATGGGTACAGTGTACGTCACTTAAAAAAAAATAGGCCCAGCTTTGCTGTTTATTTACCTAGAGCTTTGTGTTTACGTTTGTTGAGTCCAGTGGCTGGTGCCTTGGTGGGTGGATTGCTCATGTCAGAGGATGGACCGCAGTCTTGGGTCTTGAAGCATTTTGGTAGAGGCCACTTGAGGAATCTGCCAAAAGCTAGCAGCTGGCCAGGCCCAGTTAGTAGGATGATGTACTAGAATCAGAGAAATCACCAGGCTTCGACCAAATGGAGTCCAAAGCAGGGCTCTGCAGCCGAGTGATAACGGGACTTTGCTGTTCTGAACTTCCCCAGCTGTGTAAAGGGGAAAATCGCGCCTGCTTCAGAGAGAATGGGGAGGATTCAGTGAGATGCTGCATGTCAAATGCTTCATAAACCATAGTTCTGTGTTGTCTTTCACTTCAGTTATGCCTCATGGGAACCTCTTCACAGTTGGACTCTTAGAGATCCACAAATGGGGAACTCAGTGCAACTTGGGGTGTCCTTTTGGAGGGAAAGACCAAGTTTTCACGTTTCTGAAGTCTGCAGTCCCTATTCGTTTTTCAGCATCCAGAGGCATCTTCAGACATGAGTTGATACATCTCTAGGGGCTTTTGAGTTCACCTTTCCTAAGTGGAGAGAGGAGTGGTCACTGGTACAAACAGCAGACCCTCTGCCTCATGGCCTCCTGCCTGGAGGTTGGGGATTCTGGTTTTGGACACAGTCCTTCCTTGGGTTTCACTCACCTGTAAGGGATCTTGTTGTCACAGCCCTGTTCCAAGAGGTGACAGCCATCTATGTTGTTGTTCCAAGTTAATCATCTACAGGATCGTGGCAGAATGGAAAAAGGATGAAGGCTGTAGACGCTAGAGTCAAACCAGGTGTCTTTGAATCCCAAATCAACTCCTTAGCAGCTAGTTAAGGCACGTTATTTCACTTCCTTGTGCCCCTGTCAAATGGGAATCATGATGGTTCCCACTCAAAGGGTACTTAGGAGGATTAAATGTGTTACGCATGAAAAGCGCACAGGGTAGGGCTTGGTACACATTTTAGACATTCAGCATGTTTGAACACGGCCATTGTTTTTCATGTTTTAACAACCTTAAAAATGGAATGCATGTTAGAGTTGATGGCATGTCACAATTACAAGTGGCAGCATTTTTTCTTTTTTGGTGATATAATTGGCGGCATCTTAGATTCAATGAATTAATTCAGCATGATACTCCTTTTGCATAGGATATTGAGATGTACATCATAAGTGCATTTCAATACTGAATAGTGTTTGCATACCAAATGTGAACACTGAACTGAATTCTGCCAAAGTCAAGTCATTGAATAATAAGCTATTCAGTTGTTCAGGCCTGGAAAGTTGTTAACTTTTTCCAGGGCACTGGCTGGCTTCCTAGTCATGCAAATGCCTTGATAGAGCTCTGAAAAGGGAACCATTGAATCTTCTCCTCGTACGTTCAGAGCCATCATCTTTGTAAAATGGATTCCTTACTAAAAATCCCTGGATGCCATCTATCTGATATACCTTCAAGGACAAAGTCTCAGCTAGCATTTTAGTTTTTTTAAAAAAATGTGGGGCAAGGGGATAATAGGAGCTGAGCTTACAGAAAAAAAGTTAATGATTTTCAATGGACTTGATCTCAAAGCAATTTTTGCCTTTTGATGCGCTAAAAGCATTGCGTCCATCTGCTCCCCTGCTTGTACACAGGCTCTGCTTTTTAACCATGCAGTGTGTCAGCTGTTGCCCACCAAATTCCATACTTTATCTTCTGAGACTAATGGCAATTCTGTCTGAGTAATATGAAGCTATTAAATCATATTTAAATCCTATTTCTCCACTAATACCTATTGAAGCCGTATTTGTGTTCCATCTTATTTTTATGGCCATTTGGTACATAAATTTGTTAAATATAAACCTCATGGGGCCGGGTGCAGCAGCTCACGCCTGTAATCCTAGCACTTTGGGAAGCTGAGGCGGGCAGATCATGAAGTCAGGAGATCAAGACCAGCCCGGGCAATATGGAGAAACCCCGTCTCTACTAAAAATACAAACATTAGCTGGGCATGGTGGCGCATGCCTGTA